>PITA01011262.1:0-67629 GCA_004023965.1 Spilogale gracilis | reverse complement strand
TATCCAAGATCTATAAAGAACTACTCAAACTCAACACCCAAAAAGAAGATGAACACATCAAAAAATGGGCAAGAGACATGAAGAGGCACTTCTCCGTAGAAGATATACAAACGGCTAACAGACACATGAAAAAATGTTCAGCGTCACTAGCTATCAGGGAAATTCAAATCAAAACCACACTGAGATACCACCTTACACCTGTCAGAATGGCCAAAATTAACAAGTCAGCAAACAACAAGTGTTGGAGAGGCTGCAGAGAAAGGGGAACCCTCTTACACTGTTGGTGGGAATGTAAACTAGTGCAGCCGCTTTGGAAAACAGTGTGGAGATTCCTTAAAAAATTAAAAATAGAGCTACCCTATGACCCTGCAATTGCACTACTGGCCATTTACCCCAAAGATACAGATGTAGTGAAAAGAAGGGCCATATGTACCCCAATGTTCATCGCAGCAATGGCCACAATCGCCAAACTGTGGAAAGAGCCAAGGCGCCCGTCAACAGATGAATGGATAAAGAAGATGTGGTACATATATACAATGGAATACTATGCCTCCATCAGAAAGGATGAATATTCAACTTTTGTAGCAACATGGACTGGACTGGAAGAGATTATGCTGAGTGAAATAAGCCAAGAAGAAAAAGTCAAGTATTATATGGTTTCACTTACTTGTGGTGCATGAGGGGTAACCTGGAGGACAGTGGGAGAAGGAAAGTAAATGGGAACTAGGGTAATCTAGGGAGGGAAACGAAACAACAGAGACTTTGGACACAAAACCAAACTGAGGGACTTGGAGGGAGGGGAGTGGAGGGATAGGAGAGCCTGGTGGTGGGTACTGGGGACACCTAAAGCATGGAGCACTGGGTGTGGGGGAATGGGGAATGAATCTTGGAACACTGGAAAAAAAATTAGTAACAATAAAAAAAAAACTATAGCTAAATTACAGAGGCTAATATTTGATCAGTGGAATACTGCCCAGTATTTTTGAATACTTTCTTTGTGCTAGCTTTTCTGTGTAGGTTAAATAATTCGTATAACAGCTATACAAGGATTTTATACATGAGCAAACAGTGTAGTGATTCAAGCGTGGTGTCTGGAGCCAGAACCCTTGGTTCTGCCACCTTCTAGCTGGTTGACTTTGAGCAAGGTCCTATTCTTCAGTGTTTCCATCTGTTAGATGGGGATAACTATATTCTTACTTTATGGGTGGTTAGATGTAAATGGCTAGAACTGTCCCTGGTATGTGGTAGGCACTGCATTATTATTTGACAGATTATTTTAAAATAAAAGTGAGGGTGGAGAGAATTGAGTATAAAGCATCTGTGAAATAATTTTCGACTCTTCGTGAAGGAAAGGCTCCTGTCTATGGCACAGAACTCTGGTCACCCTAGCATTCAGGGTGTACATGGGAGCACATATTATGATGTCAGTCAAACCAGTTGTTCTGAAATATACAGATATCTGCTTGCAATTTCAACACTTTGGGCCATAAAAGATAGCAGCACCTTAAGGACGAACAACTTCTGAGTGAACGCTGAACAGGCCAACAGATCATTTAGAGATTCGAACTTCCTGGCTGCACATATTCCATTTCTTTCCCAGAGAAACACTGAAAGCTTTGCTCTTTGTCTCTACCTACTTGTGAATCTCTTAGTGGCTTTGATGGAAGCATACACTACACACCTAAGATAGACAGATAGCATTTCTCTCTCTTTTTTTTAAGTCCTAATGTTCACATGCTTGCTGATATAAGCCCAGAGATGACTTGGGAAACTAAAGCATTAGGTGGAAAGATTCAAAAGCACACAGGCGTGATCCAGTCACTCCTCAGGGGATGCACGTGTTTGCCCTGGGATCTGCCATAATGCAGGTAGGTCTCATAACCTCCAGATCACATTAAAAAAAAAAATCATGGCCCACACCTATAGCAATAAAATAAGCAGCTCACTAATCCTGCACAAAATGCAAAAGCCCAAATCATTATTTGCCTTTTTGTATTGTAGACTTCTGGTTGGTTTGCTCTCTTTGGCTGGCAAACCTCATCTAATTACAATATATTTTTCATTTGTGTTTTAAAATAGCAATCCTAGCCCACTGTTATTATAACGTATGTGGTAAGTTGTTGTTCCTGGGTTGGTGATAAATTCGTGGCGATCCATTCACATCCTCATGGGTTGGAATTAATCTTTCTCCTCTGATTTCCTACTACACTTTGTGCTTCTATGATTGCGCTTAGCATAATTTGCTTTGTAGTGTATCTATTTGTGAATGCATCTGTCTCCCCCACTAGATTGTGAGGACAAAAACTATCTCGGATGTCTGTTTCATTTTGTTTTGCAGTCCTGTGTCACACAACTGATTTGTACATAGTAGAGACTCAATAAATATTGATAGAATTGAATTGACTGGGGGCAGCAGAGCACATTTGGCTGCAGAACACCTTGAAGCAATGAGACCCATCTGTCAATCAAAGCTGTGATCTTTGCTTCATTAACACCATGGCTAAGCAATGAAGTAATAAGTAAGTGACAAAGAGCTGCATGCCCCACATACCATAAGTTAGATGCTAGATTATATAATTCTTTTTTTTTTTTTTTTTTTTTGATTATATAATTCTTTAAGCAGCAAAAATCCTTTGGAAAGCAAGAGACGATGTCATGGCAATAATGATCCATAATTTTATACAGTCTGTATGGGAAGACTGAATCCAGCTATCTCCTTCCTGGCTCTTTATTCAAGAAGGCTGTTCCAGTGCTAATTAGTTCTTTCAAAAGCTACAGTAACTTTTCCCAATAAGCAGTTTGCCATTCATTTTGGCCACCAGTATTGGTACAAGATCCAGTCTAAGATTGCGGCACCTGGCTTGGAATTCTTCGGTTGCCCAGTGGCATTTTTCTGGAGGAAATGTATCATTATCCTTTTGATCTGAAGATTAAGCATTCCCCAGCTGGACCTTCTATGATTCACAGAATGCAAGTTTGGCTTATCAGTGACAATGCTAACTTGCAGTACGCTAGCTTGACTTTTTCCACTCCTACCTTTTTTTCGTTTGTTTGTTTGGAGATGGTTGACATTAAAAGAATGGAAGGAACCATCTTCCGTCATACTCCATCTGTCCCTGCTGGTTACTTGGCGACATACATTTGGTGGACTGATAAGGAATGGGAAATCCACACAATTAATAATGATTCTCTGTTCTTCAAAGAAGAAGCCTTCCCAGATTAACTTCTCTTCTACAAACAGTTCTAGGTTGGGAGGGGATTGAGCAAGACTCAGTGCTGGAAGTGAAATAAATAAAAGAATTAAAGGCCACTTAATGATGGCACGCACTTCCTTCGCTACAGTTACTGAATGCATAGCTTCGTAAATGACTCAAACCTGGTGCTTGCCTGAGGAGCGGGCAGAAGTGGGCAGGGTTCCTGGTCTTCAGGCGGCATTAGAGTCACATAAAGACATTGCTGAAGTGTAGGCAAGAGCGTCTGTCTCTTCTTGGTCTGAAATGACCCTAGATGTGTTTAGACCCTACACAATATTGATGGCAATAATGATATAATAGCCCATTGGAAATTGGGGTGAAATTGACCTTCCTACCTGGAGAATTATAATTTTTCTCTGGCAAGAAAAGACAGATTGAAAGGCAAATCTAAAATGTAACCATTCAGGCCTTTTGAGCATTTAACTATTGTCAGGAGACAACTTACTTTTATTTTCCATGGGAATTCTAGTCATAACTAAATGAAAAGAGGCAATTGGATAAGTGGAGATGTGGCCTTTAATTCAGAATCTGTGGACAGTGTGAAATGATCACTTTTCTAGGCCCTGGACACTTGGCTTTCAGAGGCACTGGTCTCCAGAAAAATAATAAAAATATTTGACGATCATGTTCATATAAAGAAACTATAATAAAGGTTGATTATATTTTTTTTTATTCTTGGATACTGTGCCTGATGGAGTCCACCCATCATTGGATATAGGGCTTAGCCAAGCATTTTCTAAATCTCCGCAATGTTGAGACTCCCTATGCTTTGGGAGTTACCCACTAACCCACAAGGACCTGAAGAAGAATCTGGGCAAGTGTCTGCCTCCACCTTCCAGTTTTCATAAACCACCCACTGTGCATATGAAATACGCCTGGTGTGGGGATATGGCAGAATAGATATGCTACTGAAATTGCCAGATTTAGTGAATCAAAATGCAGAACACTCAGCTGAATTTGTATTTTAGATATATATAGGTGTGGGACCAACTTACACTAAAAAAGTATTCATTGTCTATCTGAAATTCAAATTTAACTGGGCAACCTGTATTTTACCTGGCAACTCTATATGCTTCCTCTATTCTTGGAATTCAAGTTGTTTTTCACTCCCAAAATACACTTTCTGATTAATATGCCATGCACTAATAACGTGTTGCTCAAAGAACGCTCTGTAGACTATTAAGAGGAATCACTCAAAAAAAAAAAAAAAGAGAGAGAGAGAGAGAGAGAGAGGGTTGCATGGTCAAAGATGTTTGTTTTCTTTAAAGCATGTTTGTTCTGTTGGGTTCTCCTGTATATCAATGTACTTTATGACTCTCCAAGAGCAGGATTGGGAGGCACATTTCCCAAACTTATCATTCCACTGAGTGGTTTCCTTTTCTTCTAGAGTTTCTTGCAGGATTGAAATTTCTGATGGGATGCACCTAGTACTCCCAAGGGCCAATGTGTCTTTATTTATGATGAGTGTGAGGGATTTTTTGAATTTGCCTCACTGATTTACTTCACTTTCCTCTTCTCTTTTGCTCCTGGCTTGTGTGGTGGGGAATACACAGAGGGAGACATCTACCTTTCTCTTTTACCTCAAGGGTTTTACCGGCTCCCTTTTTTGACTGGATTATGTTTCTTTGGAGATGGAGTTTATAATATGGGATCTGTGGAATTGTGGATTTTACCCTATTGTTAAATGAAGGACACCTAAAGCAGGTGTACAGGACTGGTTACATCATTTGTGGAAACCAGAACAAAATGAAGATGTGGACCCCTTACTCAGAATTGATCAAAATATTCAAGATGGCATCAGCAGATCATTAAAACAAGCCCAGGACACGCAGGTGGCACACCCATGAATTCAGCCCTGCTGGTGCACTGTGTCAAAATACCAAGAGTCCTCACCTAGAAAACCCCAGGAGTTTCCAAAGGCTAATGAATAATCAGGACTATCTTCAGATACTCAAAGGTCAAAAGCAGAAGCAAGGTCACTAGATTCAGTCAAAGAGGACATAAAATTTTGGTGTTTTGTTCACTGTGGATTTTTGCATTAATTTTAAATTTTAAAAACATTCTGTTATGGATATTATTTATCTTGATTTTGGTGCTGTCTTAATTTTCTCAGGTTGCTGGAACGAAATACCCAAAACTGGGTGGCTTACACAGCAAAAGTTGTGTAAGTTGGAAGTCCATGATCAATGTGCCGGCAAATTCATTTTCTGATGAGGGAGACGCCCTTCCTGGCTTGCAGACAGTCACCTTCTTGCTGTGTCCTCAAATGCCCTTTCATCTGTATACATATGGGAGCAGGTGTGGGGGAGAGGTAGGGAGGAGAGAGAGACAGAGAAAGAGGAAGTGAGGGGGACATCTTTTTCTTTTCTTATAAGGCCACTAATCCCTGCAGGAAGGCCACATCTTTGTGACCTAAATAATCCTAATTACTTCACAAAGAGTCCCACCTGCAAATACTATTACATCGGGAGTTAGGTCTTCAACATATGAATTTTGGGGGCACACATTCGGTTCATAACAAGTACCCTCCAAATTTTATGCAGGAGCCGCCCCCTATTTTTGGTCTAGCAAAAGATGATGGGAAAAAAGTATGCCATCATTATTTACTTTAAAAAATATGTTTTAAAAAGGGGAACATTTTGTTCATTTATTTTTGTTTTACATTCACACACAGAATTACACACATATATACATAGACACATCCACATACCCTGGTGAATAAATATGATTTCTTGGAAATAGGTGGCACAAAATCTAGAATCATTCTTTAAAAAACTGTAAATGGAAATGAAAAATATAAGATGTTTGTCTATTGTTCTGTCATTAGAATTATACTTATTTTGTATATATGATTGTCCCAAAGAAGGCAAACTTCTTTTTTTTTTAATTTTTTTAAATTTTTATTTATTTTATTTGACAGAGAGAAACACAGCCGGAGAGGGAACACAAGCGGGGGGAGTGAGAGAGGGAGAAGTAGGCCTCCTGCCGAGCAGGGAGCCCAATGTGGGGCTTGATCCCCAGTCTCTGTGATCATGACCTGAGCCGAAGGCAGTTGCCCAACCAACTGAGCCACCCAGGTGCCTCAGAAGGCAAACTTCTTTGAAAAAAGAAAAAAAAGGTTTGGCCAAATGTATTTATCTCCTAGTTTATTTGCTATATATTTTTCTTTCTCTATATTAAGATAATTATCTGGTTAAGCATAACTTCCAAATGATGCAAAAAAAGCTATTCTTATTTAACCAATCACACCTTTAGTTATTTTTTCAAGTTTCTAGAGTACTTAATTGTTGGTTTATTATTTTGAGTGCCATCTGTTTCTGAGTGCCAAGAGTCAGTTCTTCGTATTTTGGCAAAAATGCTCCTCTTTTCTTTTGTTGATAAAGCCTCCTGCACTGTTTGTCCCCATGCCTCCCATGGGGCTTGTTGCACCCCCCCAGAGATAGGCTAGACTCAGGGGCCAGGCCTGGCTGATCAGATCAGCAAATTCTATCCCCTAACATGGAGTGATTGCTAGCAGGCCAGCATATGATCCATGTGATCCTAACAAGAATCAGCCCAGGCTTTTGAGGGAATTATTAGAAAAAGGCACTTCCTTTCCACTGAGGTGCTGAGCTGGAAGAATGTCACGAGGAGCTGTAGGGGCCATCTGGGCCACTCTTGAGGGGAGGTTGAGAAGAATGCACACACAGAGGGGGAGAAGTCAATATCTGGCATGGACAGATTCCTGATTGCATTTTTTGAGCACCTGGATCAAGCCACATCTGAAGCAAGTCCTACCTCAGAGTTTTAGTTTTGAGGACAATAAATTCACTCAAAAAAATTCTCATTGGAGTTTCTGGCACATATCACTAACAGTATTGATAAACATTATGCACAGAGTTTTCAGAACTGGAGATGAGTGATGATTGTGTTACCAAAGTGGCCCCTCAGTGATACCTGAAAAGTCCATTGATTGGTATCTCCCCTGAGACCACGTTAGATACCGCCTTATAAGTACCTGGACAGCTGTACTTGTCATGAGAGATTTTAATTTCCTGCTTACCTATCCGTCTCCTCTTCTGGAATGAGATAAGCTCCTTAGGAGGCTATTTTTCGGGGAAGACCATTTATTTGGTACTTACTAAGTGGCTCTCTTGGGTGCTTTATTACGTTATCCAACTGTCACAATACTCCTATAAAGTACCTGTGCTTTTTCTTGTTTGTGTCCACGTGCCTGGCTTGTAGTTCTGTCTGTGTGTGTCAAGGGCCAGCTACGTAACTAGGAATTCTCTGAATTTACTTTCCTTTAAAACATACATCAAAACTCGATAGCAACTGAATCAATTCTTTAAAACAAGTGTGGATATATTTGTTCTCTAAAAAGATGGATGGTAAATACTTAAAGGCTTTGCAGGTCCTAAGGTCTCTTTTGCTGTTAAACTGTGAAAGCAACCATAAACAACATAAAAACAAATGAGAGTGCCTGTGTTCTAATAAAACTTTATTTATGGACATGGAAATTTGAATTTCATACAGTTTTACATGTCACAAAATCTTGGTTCTTATTTTGGTATTTTTCAACTATTTAAAGAGACAAAAATGTTCTTAGCTCTTGGCCTGTACAAAAACAGATGGTAGACTGAATTTTGCCTATAGGCAGTAATCTGCATACCCTGGTTTAGAACTTAGACCAGTACTTTCCAAATATAATGTGAACTACATATGTAATTTAAAATTTTCTGGTATCTATAGTAAAAAAAAAAAAGGGCAGAAGAAACAGGTGAAATTAATTTTAATGCGATGTTTCACTCCCCTCCAATATAACTAAACTATCATTTCAATATGTGTTCAATATAAAAATTAATTAATGATGTGTTTTACATTCTTTACATTTGTACTAAGTTTTTGAATTCTGGTATATATTTTAACATTGAAGCACATCTCCATTTGTATGCTAAGTTTCCATCAGAAATAATCTGGATTTAGATTTAGATTTAAAATTTACACCAGAAAATGGATTCACATACATGAGTTATTAAAAAAAATTCTTAAAGGTTTTTCAGTAGTTGAATCAAGTGTCAGTTCTTAAATGTATTAAGTAAAATTTAATATTAGTTTGTCAGTTACTCGGGTCCCATCTGAAGTGCTCAATAGCTAGTAGGTTGGACAACACAGACTCAGAAAAACAAGAGACTGGTTTTTTGTTTTGTTTTGTTTTTTAAGATTTTATTTATTTATTTGACAGAGAGAGATCACAAGTAGGCAGAGAGGCAGGCAGAGAGAGGAGGAAGCAGGCTCCCCACTGAGCAGCTGAGATCATGACCTGAGCCTAAGGGAGAGGCTTTAACCCAATGTGCCACCCAGGCACCCAAGGGACTGTTTTTTTGTTTTTTTTTTTTTACCAGGATGGGTATTTTCACTGGCATGGCTTAGATTGGGTAGTAAATGGTGACCATGAAAAGCAGATGACTATGTCAGTGTTTTAAATGTTTTTAAATTCTCTGCAGACAAGGTACCCTCTACAGCCCGTAGCAAGGACAGCCCTGGCTCTTTGTCCACCCCAGGGGAGCCCTCCTGCCTGGAGTGTAGTGACTAAGGAAGAGAAGAAACAGGAAGATTGCCAAAGAGGTTACAGATCACTTAGAGCCTGGTGTGCAGTGAGGTGGATTTCAGATTTCCTCTGAAACCCAATGGGCAGTTGTTGGAGCTGCTTTGAGCTCCTGTTGGAGGTTTCTAAGGGGATGGAAGTAAGGTGGAGGTCAGTCATGAGGCTACTGCGGCATCAAGGTGAAAGATGATGGCAGGGACAGAGCCATGATGAGGTGAAGCAAAGAAGGCACCCGGGGTCCTAAACTGGAGGAGGCACTTATCCTTAGGGTCATGCTTGGGTGTTGTACAGTCCTGGGAGTGAGCACCTCCTTGCATGTTGGCCCTGGTGGCTTCATGTGAGAGAAGTCACCAGAATTGGCATCTGCTTTTGAAGGAAGAACCCACAAAATCTACTGATGAATGAGACATGGAACATGAGAGAAAGAGGGGACGCGAGCGTGATGGCACGTTTTTTATTTTCATGGTAAAGCCAGCCCTAGCATGGCCTGCGCAGCTCACCTTGCCAAGGTTACCAACGTATGGAGGTGTCCTGAAAATCAGAGATTTCAATCAGACACAGTCTGAAATTGCAGGTTCAGTCGTGCTGCCCCAATCTCCTTCATTGCCACAAAGGTCATGCTGTCCATGAACCTGGACGGTTTATGGTTGCACTTCATTGTGAACCAACACAGGGCTGCCTGCTCCTTAATACCAGCCCTAAGAAGTCTCAGCAGGCACCTCGTCTGTGGGGTAGCGTCGCTGCATGAACCTGTTTTCACCCATCTCGATGCGAAGGCTGCCTTGACCCGTCCCTCCACCAGGCCGGGCATCAGTCCATCCTCGCCCCCATTCTCCAGGCGCTGGGCTGCTCCTCCCCTGTAATGGGAATCCAGCCTTGTTCTTTCTCCCTTCCCCCACCATCTCCACCCCTCCTAAATTCCATTTTACAACACACAAAGCAAGATAGCCTTTGTTAAAAAGTTTAATGTTCTTAATTAGTTGAATCGGCTGGGCTAATTAGAATACCAATTAGAACTGGCAGGGCTATTGTTAATTTGAAAGTGCTGTGGTCTAGTGTTAATCGCTATTAAGCCTTATAGTTTGTGAAAGACAGAGAGGATGAATTCACAAAATACATTTTAAATGTTAAAAGTCCGTGGTGTGTGTGGAGGGAGGGGGTTCCCGCCTGTCCGCCAGTATCCCGGGGAGGCAAACCCACAGAGACTCGCAGTTGCTAAAGACTTGGGCCCTCGCAAGGGGCATAAGTGTCTCCCTCTTCAAGAAATGTTAAAAGCCTGCAATGTGTTTTACGAAAATAGCCAAAGAGTTTAATTCACCTAATGGACTAATGATCCGGAATGATTCTTTCAAAAAATCAGTGTTCTAAGTTACCAGGGCACAAAAAAGTTTCTGTCATTACCAGAGCCATGCGTCCCCTTTGGATTGTAACTTCCTAAAACTAAGGAGCCACCCGCACAATGAAACCTCTTTTCTTTCTGGTCACTGTTCGAGTTGGAGATTAAAAAGACAAAAACAGAGAAACAAAGTTTTTGTGCAAAAGCGCCGTGTTTGGACGGTAGTAACGCATGAGTCCATATTTTCCTGTCTCATTTGGAAATGACTACATGGATAAGCAAGTCCTAATTTATGTTTTCAGACAAGTATAAAAATCACTCCTCGTTTTCTCAACAAGCAAATATGGAATGGACAATTATAGCTATTCTTACCGTACATTTTCTGAGATATGACTTTATTTTCCCTCTATTCCAGTGATAAAGACAGAAGGTATTGCCATCCATCGTTGCTGGTGTCCTCTCAATATATCTGTGATACGTTTCCAGAAAATAAACCATGCAGTTTATAGAAAACAAATATAAAGATATATTTTATCATATGTATCACGGTACTGTTAGGAAACAAGGAATCTTTTTAAATGGTGAATTGCTTTACAAAGGATATAAAAAATGTTCAGTGCAATTGCTACCTCAAATCTTCTTGGAGATAAGCGGAGAATAAATTTAAAACAAACAGATAGACCAACGAAGAAATAAGTGACTGAGTGAGGACTGGTACAGAACTTATGTACAAAAATTTGTACGGAAAAAATGGTTTATAACCCAGAATGTCTATCAGGTGTTCTTGAGATACATGGGGACATTATTATCAGGGATACTAGGTAGAAATAATGTCTAAGTTAATCCAGGTTGTTGTATTAAACTCCACTCCTTCCTGACCCAGTATGGCCCACATTACGGACATCCTGTTAGGCCTCTGCCCTGGGGATGGGAGAACACAGTGTTGAAGAACACCTGATTGGGGTCTATTGGGGAAGACTGCATTAAAGCAGAACAACAAACAAAATAATACTTGCTAACATCAAAATAGATCTGTTTCCTTTCGATGTGGATTCATACACCACATCAGGGCTTTTGCCTTGCCATTAAGTTTTTTACATGTGCTTATAATCCCAGTTCTTTTGGGACTGGTAGTTAAACTTTAGTTTAGGTTGTGGTTAAAAAGAATAGTCAGGCTACTTGTCTAAATTTTATCTTCGTTTTTAACCTACGTGTAAAGAAGAAGGCACCGTTTTTTATACAATGCCAAAGAATCCAATTTTCAATATCCGCTAAGTATCTAGGACGTGCCAGGGATTCTTTTCTAAGCACCGAGAGAGGCAAAAATCAAGAGAAGTGAAGCGTGGGCCCCAAATAAAAGTATGACCTTGGAACTACAGTGATCCACTGGTCGTCTTTATTTTCTTTTACTTTATTTGACTGTGTTTCTTCTTACCCATTTCCTTGCCCATGTTTTGTACTTCCTTTTTCTCCTTGTGGGCAAATCCCTGGATAAATTCATTCTATAGTCAAACCATCAATGCCTTCATTAATTTGTCCCTGCAGTGATTTAACACTGCTTATCTGCTATGTATCAGGTAGCATTCTAGGCTCTCAGACACAAAGATACAAATATAAGACAGCCATGTCAAAAAAAGTGCTCAGTCTAAGAAGTGAGAGAAAGGAATAAAGAAACGGTTGCAATGTTGTCGGGCAGGCAGTGTGTCCAGGTCAAGAACAAGGTACTTTAGAGGACAAAAGATGGAGTGAGCCCTTTGCTCTGTTGGCAGAAATGGGGGATTGAGATGTGAAGAACCTATAGTGCCACTGCGGCTGGTCATCAGTATGGAGCCCCTGGCTTAGGGTTTGGTGGTGGGGGGAGGCATTTGATGCTATTTGGACCTGAAAAATGCAATGCAAAAGGAAAATAAAAGTACAACTCTGACACAAGATGCATGTGTATTTTCTTTCTAGAATCTCTAGAGGACAGGAGTTGAGCCACAACATAATGAACTGTGTGGTTCACAAAGTTCTTTCATAAATTAACAAAGCTCAGTGATAATTTTTCATCCACAAAGAAGCTATAGGATTGGGCCAATACGGCATATTCTCAGAAATCGCTTTTGGCATCCATAAAAGATATGCGAACATCAAGGAAAGTATATACAGTTCATTTCATTTTTAGAAAGAATGTGAAGGGAACAAATGAAATAATTTGATTTCCCTTTTGGTGTGACTTGAGACTAAAAATGTCCCTTATTACTAAGGAAGGCATTCATAACAGGTCAGGCCCTTGTATTACATTCTGCATCCTTCTCTGATAATAGATTTAGCAAAGTCACATCTACATACTATTTCTCATTCACCCTGTTTCCCCAACCTCCCTGGAAATTTGTGAGCAGAACTCTCATTTTACCATGGGTGCTTAATGCTTGTTATTTGATGTCTTTGTGTCAGCTCATCTGTGGGTATGTTTATAGTTTATTTGCCCTGTGTCATTCTGCAGAAATGGATTCACTCAGTCAACTAAATGGGAGAGCTTTGAGTTTAGCTATCAGCTGGAGGAACAAAGGGATGGCAATCCGGAGAAGCCCCTGAAGGGAAGGTAGTCTACTCACACAGTCCCCTGAGGGTCCTCATCAACACTGGAGAACTGTTTTGACAGAACCACTGAATTGGGTGCAGGAGTCAAATTCCTGGGACATCAAACCAGGACAGATTTCCTGCTGGCCCACAAACAACAGAGACCCCTCTGCCTTTGGGGAATAGGAGGAGCCCAGTCTGAGGGGCATGCTGGCTTCCAGGGTTGGTTGCAATAACTTGCTGTAGGCAAAAGGGCAAGGAACATTGAGTAGCAGAAATGGAAGCAAATAATTTATTTTTTTTCAAATTGCAAGCCCTGATGTCTGGCCCCAGATATCTGAGCATATTCTCCATTCTTCTAACAAAAGAAACACACATGCTTATTCCACCCTTTTCCGCCTCATCTGGCAGCCGCTTTCTGGTCCAGCAGACACTAACATCTAATGAGTCAAACTTCTCATTTTCAGACTAATCAGTCGGCTGCACTAATTGCAAATGCAAATATGCAAATTTATATTAATTAATTACTCTGCTAATTAGTTCTGCGGTCTTTTTTGGGTAATAAATCATTGTGCAGTGGAAGGGAAACAAGTCCTGTCCCATTTCACTCCACATAAAAATTTAATGTACTCATGGAAGAAAAAAAATATATATAAAAAAAAAGACACCCGGAGTTGATCACTGTGCCTCTACTGATGAGTCCCCTCCAGAAAGGTGCAATTGTGAGAGGGTTTTCACATCTTCAGCAAATGCCATCACTAAGGTGCCTGTTAGCAATTTAATTATCACATTATGAGCTCAGAAAAAGCCGGTTTGCTGTGCTGCAGGCTGTGACATGGAGCTCGGCAGTTCACTCGCTTTGCAGCAAAACACTTATAAATAAAATGAGAATATAGAGAGGGAATCACATTTCTTTGCTGGAAAGCTACAGCTTGCGATCTAACGTTTCAAGGGTTTTGTTGTGATCGTTGTTGATTTAAACCAAAATTATCATCTTGCTTTCCACGCCTTTGAATGAGAAGTTTTATCATTCAGGTTCAGGTGTGCATTGCAGAACTGTATCGGGGAAGGGGGCTCGGCAAGAGGGAGGTGAGAAGAGCTGGAAGGGGAGGAAACTGTCTCCCACATGTCTAGGAGTGATGAGCCCTCAGATTTATTTCATAAATTCTTATTGGAGACCTACTGTGTTACCAGCTACCCCCTGTGGGGGAGAGAGTCATGTGTAAGTGATGCAGGAAATGGTGTCTCCTAATTAGACGGTGAATTCTTAGAGGATAAGAGGCTATGACTGATTTGCCTCTGAGCTCCTAGCTTTATACCCAGATAGAACATTCAAGAAGTATTTGCCATGGGGTGCCTGGGTGGCTCAATGCGTTAAGAATCTGCCTTCCGCTCAGGTCATGAGGGATGGAGCCCCACATCAGGCCTCCTGCTCAGTGGGGAACCTGCTTCTCTCTCCCCGACTCCCCCTGTTTGTGCTCTCTCTCTTTCTGTCAAATAAATACATAAAATCTTTTTTAAAAGAAGTATTTGCCAAATGAATGAATGAATGGATGGCTGGCTGCAGCCTTCAGCGACTTCAAGTCTAGTTAAGGTGACAGTAACTGCTACTCATGTATAGTCTTGCCTTTTTGTTCGGCAGGTGCCAAGTGATACTAAGTGATTAGGAGATGAGAGGAAGGTGGTTAAGATTGAATCCTCATGTGGTCAATGTCCTTTCACTTCCTTCTTCCCAAACGTACTTCTACTTTAATTCACCACGTTCCTTCCTCTCTATTGTGCCTTCTCTGTTCATGACTTGATGCGTAAGCAATAAAGAGGAGGCTGCTGTCATTACAGCTGGGAAACTGAAGTCCCGCCCTAGCTCAGCCACTGGAGGATGGGGGATCTCCCCCAGCCGTCTAACCTCATGGCGTCCATTTCTTCACGGGGGAAAAACAAAGTGACGATTTTACCACTCATACCACTCACACTGTGGGTGCCGGGGCTTGGCAGTCAGGCAGCTCAGCGCCCATTCCTCACCTCCCATCTGCTCTCCATGTGACTTTAGTTCTCAATTTTTTATTATTTATAGATATTCTTTACTTTTGGATTTTTTGAAAAATTGGACTGTTGGACACATGTCCATGGTACGGAATTTTAAGACTACACAAGAAAATCAATAAAAAAATGAATCTTTTTCCTTGATCCCCTCCCCAGTGGCAACAACTAACCCCGTGCATCCTCCCAAAGATATAGAGAGAGGGTGTATGTGCACACATGCACGCACATAGGCATGTGTGTATATTTGCCCAAATACAAATGAATGATAGCATACCATAATACTCTTCTGCATTGGTACATAAAAACTATGCCACATTTTTTAAGCCTGTATGTTTTCCATTGTATGAGAGCACAGTAATTGTTTTTATATTAGCTGCCAATTGGTGCACATTTCATTTTCCCCATTTTTCTGCTACTACAAGTAATGTTGCATTTAATATCCTCATACATACAAGATTTCATGCATGTGGAGGTAGATCTGTAGAATGATACCTAGAAAAAGATTGCTGATGAAAGGATACATACTTTCAAGTTTTGAAACATGACTAAACTCATCCTCTCTCCAAAGCACCTTTTCCTTCTTATGATATTACAATGTATGTTCATAAACCATAAACAACTTATTTCTTTGTCTTACCCTGTTGGCAAGGACAATTTTGCCCAATCATATGTGTACAATAGATGCTTGTTCGTTCACTGATGGATCCAAAAGTGTTTCCCATGCTTGTGAGAGCCCCCACCTTCCACAGCGTGGCTCAGCTCTCTCACTTTCTGTCTTGATGTGAACATGATTTGGAGATTATTTTCTCAAAGATAAAACAAAATAGACATCTTGTGAATGTTCCATGGCTTGTGATGATTAACAGTTCTTCGGCAGAACCCTTCAATCTGCTGGTCCGGGAAGAGCCTTGGGAGAGGCCAGTGAGACCCTTCTGTGGATTTATGTGTGTGGAAGAATTCCTACCCATCCACTCTGCAGGGCATATGGCTGTGTTCTGTGGGGCCCAAAGAGGAAGATCTGGGCTGCTTATTTATCTAATATTAGAACCTGAGAACACTAACAGTCTTAGGTCAAAATTAGACTGATGAACGTGAATGGTGGTACAGATTTTAAGAATACAAAAGGATATGGTTCAAAATTTGGAGCACTGAAGCTTCAAAATTTCATCTGAAAGAAAAAAAATGTTATTAATCAGTGCTTTACGAAGGTAAAATGGGAAAAAATGTAAACATGTTTTCTTCAGAAAATTAGATTAGAAACTCCGTGCCATATATTTGATGTGTAATGTATTTGAGTCGTATTTTTCTGGAAGAAGAGATATTTCTCAACAGATTATTTTTCCTAGCTCATTTTTTGAATAGGAAATGGTAGAGTTTTGTGTTTGGTCTCACCCTTTCTTGGCAATCACCTGTGGTTAAAGGATGATGCTAATGGAGCTGAGGTTGAGAATTTCATGTCCTAAAATGACCAACTGGCTCATCGCCAGAAACTGTCTTCTGCACCTCCGTGCTGTAGCCACCTCTTCTGAAAACAAGTGTTGCTGCTTTATAATAAAGAATGCTTTAGGTTTCCAGGAAAAGCAATTTAAAATCTATGCCCCTTTCAGACACATTCTTTCATATTCATGTTTTAGCATAAAGAAAAATGAAAATCACTCTTAATCTTACTACCCAAGGATGACCACCAGAAACATGTAGGAAAACACCCTTCCAGACTTTTATCGGTAGCTACGTCTAGAGCTGTAAGTGTATATGTACATTCATACTTCTCTACAGACCTGTCCCTGGGTTGCTGAGGTTTGCATCAATGCTACTGCTGGACTAGGAGGTTAAGACTCCTTCTGATTGGTTGATAAATACTTTGAGAATCACCTGGTATTTGTTTAGCAAAAGTGCAGTCAACCCCTCCCTGCTATTTCGGTGTGCGTGTGCGCACACACACATGCTTGTCACTCATTGGTGTCATTTTTTCAAAATGCACGACCCTGTTTTAATGGCTGCAGGGTATTCAGTTGTGGGAATGGAGATTCCACAATTTATTCAACTAGTCTTATGTTATGGGACATTCTAATTGTTTTTAGTTCAGTCTTTTTTACATTTATATGTCATCCTGTTTTAAGTTTGTGCGCCTCCCTTTTCCTTTGTCATCTTTGTTGCTTACATTTCTTTCCACTAGTGGTTTGTTCTGCACTTATTGTTCTCTGGTACTCATTATCTTTTTATTGAAAATATTTGAATCAATCTTTATCAGCATTAGGATTTAATCAGTTTCTGCTAATTCCACCACCTCCACTTTCCTGTGAGAGTAGATACTTTTGCTTTTATTATCTCTTCCCACCTCCAATTCTCAGTTGATGCTTAAATAATTGGGGGTTTTTAGATCCATTTCTTGAAATACAATCTGTAGCTCTTCTTTCTGGAATTATGTTCCACACTTGCATTGCTTAGATTTATATTAGCAATTGTTTAGCTAGTGAGTCTGGACTTAAGTATTTTTGTTGCTTACTGCCGTTTCTTTTAAACAACATTTGACATATATTTAAGTTCTTTATTTTGATACCTTTCTCAATGATCTGAAGTACTTTTTGAGGACATTTTTCAGAAAAGGTATGTGAGTGATTAACATTTTTAGCTCTTGCATATCAGAAAAAAAATGTGCATCTTGTCTTCAAACATAAATGGCACAGGATTTGTTTTGAAGTTTTTCTTCAGATTTCTTTGCATATTCCTCCCAATTAGTTTCTGGCTTCGAGTTTTGATCTGGTTTTTTTTTTTTCTTTCCTTCTTGGAATACCATTTTCAAAAAAATTACTCATGCCTAAGTATATAGAGGTTTTTATTCTTTGTCTTTCAAATAGAAAACCATAACTAGAATTTGTGTGTGTGTGTGTGTGTGTGTGTGTGTGTGTGTGTGCATGCCTTTCTTCCTTACCTGTTGGAATGGACCTATGAAGTCCAGATTCATCTCATATTTTTTCATCACACAAATCATTCTGTTGTTATTTCTTAGGCAATTCATTCTCCCGTGTATTTCTGTTTTCTTGTGTCCTTCCCATCGTCTTGTGGATCTAGCATCTGTGTCACTGATCTCTCTCTGCTTAGCGTTTGTTCTATGTATGTCCTTTCCCGCTGGGTTCTGGGTGAAGCTCAGAGGCTGTCTCCCCAGTCAGGGATTCCGTTTTCTGCACTCCCTGTTCTGCTGCTCACCACTGCCCCTCATCTTTTGCATTTGAAAATCCTGCTTTTCATCTGAAAGCATCCTCTGCTGGCAGCGGATTTTTCCCTTGTAGAGATGTGACTCGTTAATATACTGACTGGACCACAATATATATTGTCATAGAACTTGGAATGTACAATGTGCTTTTTGTCATAAATCAGTATAGTTTTGGGAATTTGACTCTGCTGCTTCTTTTGGTGCAGTGAATCATTCATTTGTCTGGTGAATGTTCACCTTTGAGGGAAGGAACAGAGATAGACTGTAGTTTATTTTGAAGTATTATGATGGCTTCATTGGCAGTTTTATAGATCCCTGTCCACAGGCATTTTAGTTCCAAAGAGAAATGACAACAGCTCATGTTTGGGGGACTCTTATTTTGGCAGATATAGGTTCAAGATGCTTGAAAGGGGACAGAAGGAAATAGAGCTGGGAGGAAATTTGAGTTCTAGAGCCCATGGCATTCTTCTTGATGTCCCTTAGTGTCTGGCTGGCCCCACACAGCCCAGGCAGCAGGATGGGGATGATCCTGTTGTTATCCCATTCACACTTCCTGGGAGCCTGTGGCAGGGGCTTTCTTTTTACCCTGCTGACTCTGTGTCACTCACTCTTGCTTGGAGCAGATGGCTACTCCAGATTAGAGGCAGAGACAGCCCCCTGGGCCATCATGGTCTCTACTGGGGCCATTTATAGATTGGCTTTGCACTCCAACGGGCCAAGTGTAAGTTAAGAGAGAGGCAGACAGCCCATAAACTGCTCTATTTCCTGGAATCATTCATAAAATTGAGATTTGCTCCCACTGCCCACCCTTTACCCTGGCCCCTACTCTCGTTGGTCTGGGGTGTTTGTGAGACTAGGTTGGTGACTCACCTTCCTCTTAGGAAAGTGCCTCCTTCCACAGCCAGAAATTTCACCCTGGGAATACCCATTCCTCAATCTTGACCCAGTCAGCTTCATGTTTGGCATATATCCTATGACATTCTTGGGTTGCTGCTAACAGATCTTCACCTCTTTTCATGTTCAAGGACTGTATAGTTGAAGCCATTAATCAAAATTATTGATTGACTGTAAAGGCCATTGAGAGCTATGACAATTTCCACTTAACAGCCTTGTTGGTCTACAGGACACAGCACCATCTGAGTGAACAATTCAGGAATCACCATGATTCGTCATCTCTGTGATGTGACCCATTCACCTATATATAAATATTCAGGCTTTGGATTTTCTTTTTGACATTTGGCATCATGAAAATACAGACACCGCCCATGGATCTTGAAGATCAAAAAACACTTCCCCTCCAAGTCCTAAGATCTTTGAGGCTGAGGCACATTCCAGTGAGGCTGATGGCACCGGACCGCTGAGACTCTCCAGAGGGTCTGCAAAAGGCCAGAAGTAATACTTTGTCTGTGACTTCCATTCAAGTTCTTTGCTCTTACTCTCACCTGTCTTATGGCACAAGCTGAATTCAGAAGTCAGGCACATTAGAGCATTTATTTAAAGGCCACTGCACTTCCTGCCTTTTCCGAGGAGATGGGCTCACCATGTCACTAGACCCCCCAAGTGCATATTTGCGTTGTGGTGGTGGCCCAGCCTGTGGGGCAGGGTCCCCCCTGTTGTCAGCAAATGGTTTCCTCCACAAACCTTTTCACTCCACAAGTTTGCAACCATTAATTCTTAAGGGTTTTGACAAATCTCCCCAGTTAAATATTAAATAATAAATATGGACCTGATGGTAACAGGGCTTTGTGAAGTCTGTTTGAAAAGTTCTTTAAAATATTAAATTCAAATAAATGATTGAATCAGAACAAAGGATATATCTTAAGACAAATTCAGCCAAGTCTCTTTAACCTTTGAGTTTTCAACATAGATTAGAACGCTAGGGAAGCACATGCTTTCATAGCAAATTGAAATGGGATTTTTGAAGCAGGTCTTGCAAATACAGGTAACCCATACCTAGGTTTGATCTGCCTTTGCCATTTTGGGGAAGAGATTTTGCCTATTGTTTAATAAGAATGTGTGTGGCTTTAAAAAAAAAAAAAACGCTTACATTCAAAGAAGCAAATCCTTGAAAAACGCTAGCTTTGGGCGCTATGTTTATTCCTTGTCAATGTCTTCCATATGAAATCTGTTCTGCTTATAATATCTACCACAGTTGGAGCCCTGAAAAAAATCTGTTTCATATCTGCCCTTTGCACTTAGCTTATTTTGTTTTACACGTCCCCCAAGTTATCTGTCTGTAAGCAATTTTGCTTATAAGCAGGCAGTCCTAGGGGAGGAAGTATGTGGTGAGACTGCCCTGCTTTTACGGAGAGCAGGGACTCCTGACACTTGAGCCATACCTTATGTGGGGAGCTGACAAAAGAGAAAAGGGTGGCTTCTGCAGCTGGGATAAAGAGACTGGTAGAGACTAGTAAAGCCAGATTCTGCGCCTTCTTGCTCCCTCACCCTGTGCCAGGCCAGTCCACCCATAACATCTGCTCTTGGGTTTATGCTCCGTCACTGGGTCTCCATCTGCTCCATCTGCTTCATTGCCACTGAACAACCTTCCATAGTTCTTGACGGAGTCTGCTCAGAACCATGGCTCCATGTACCCAAGCTTCCCAGAAGTAGGGGTGACACGGTTGCCCACACTGCACGCATGATAAAGAGACTTTGAGACTTTGTTATAATAGGATGTGGCTGGCACGTTAGGAGCAGAGTGGTTGACTTCATGGAGGCATCATGAGGATACTCAACAGAAACCTCTGCAGCGAATGCCTGTGGGCTGTAAGGGCTTCTGAAAAGAGTGGGGATGATAGCCATTTCTCATATGGGCTGCACTATGGGGTGAGGGGGTGGGGCGTCTGTGCCCAGCCTGGGGACAGTGTTCCAACAGCTAAAGCCCTGTAAGCTGACCCGAGTTTTAATGTAGACCTTGTCCCCCATTCCCCTCCACTAGTGCTCAGTCTGCGGGCAGGGCTCTCCCTCACTTCCAAGATAGAGAAATAAAGCAATTAGTGGGGACAGGAAAGCTTAGAACTTATCCAAACCAGGAAAGGGAGGTTTAAGATCTAGAGAAAGAAACCTCCTTTGGAAACCCAGGAATAAGATGCTCATCTTTCTTGTACAAGGAGAAACGTTCACTGTGGGGACAGCTCCATGGTTGTGGAGCTACCCTCGATGCAGCCTTGCTAGGAGCCTGCTTGTTACTTGCCAGCTGGTCTTCTCCCAGGGATCAGGGTGCAGACCTAGACCTCACACCTCTCTCCTGAACGGCGTTGGACCTTTTAAAGGCACTGCCTTTGCTTCCTCTATGTCCGTCTTATTTGCACCACTAGGGGTCCTCGTTGCTTTACTCGGGACAGAGCAAAAGCCAGTTTTTGAAATAGAAACCACCCAAAAGAAGCTTCGATAGGAATTCTTTGTCATTTCAGGCTGTGTGGTCTTGGACAAGTTACTCAGTGCCCCTGAGCCTCAGAGTTCTCATGTTCACAATGGGAAGAAAATGGGGTCAAGAGTCTTGCGTTTGTTGAGAACCTACTATGGGCTAGACATAGCTTTTATTTTGGTTGGAATTCCCGCAAAGCCAGAGATAAGGACTTGGAATTCCTCCAAACAAAGCCAGAAATAAGCAGTTTGTTGGGGAAGTATGGGTCACAGCAAGCTGGAGTGGGGGTCAAGGGTGAGTGTGGCAGGAATTAGGAAAAGCCAGTGTAAGGGGATGTTGTGGAAGCGTGGATGAGGACCACCTCAATTCCAGTGAGGCCTCCTCAGAAGGGGCTCCGGGGAAAGTAAGCTAGGTCATTTACCCACTAGCCACCATTTCATGTGGGTCGAGGATACACTTTGAAGGGGATACACTTTCCCACAGAGTGGAGAAGCCCCTGGGACAGAAGGTGGAGACCCATGGTGTCACTGAGGGTAGGCGAGTCTGAAATCAGATGAGCTGCCACCAAAATCAGACCTGAGCCGAAGGACGTGATGCAGGAACTTAAGCCATGGTGCTCAAAGCTGTGCGTACACACATGCGCGTGCAGAGTGCCTGCTGCTTAATGTGACACATATGCAAGGATCTAAGATGGCCCTCCCGGAGTGGAGATAAGCATTTCATGCAACAGTGGCAATTATGCCTGCTGCCAGTGAGAGCCATAAACCCAGTGTGGCTGTTCTTTGGGACAGGAAGAGTGTATAGGAAGAGTGTATGTCCATTATCAAAGAATGTTCCCTCCACTAAGGACCATTGCATTTTGGGGGAGGCAGGAGTGTAGAGAAGTAAGGGTCCTTCACGAGTGTTCCAGAAATTCCTCTAGTTGCTCAGATCAACCCAGTGGACGCTTGTTAAAGGAAGGAATATAGTTAGAAGATTTTTTTCTTTGCTTGCCCGCAGAGGGGCGGTACCCTAGATGTTTGTGAGATGATTGAAACAACAATAGTCTGGAAACCTTCACCATCATGTAAGGCACCCACAGAATGGGACTGACAATATATTTGGGTATTTTAGTATAATTATCACTAAATTCCACAAAGTAATGCTTTTCCAAACCTAAATAAATAAATCTGTGTGAAACAGATAGGGCTTATGAACATATCTGTTGGAAAAGATTTTTTTAATTAAAAATTTCATTTTAAAAATTAATTTTTTTTTAACCATTGAAATAGATTGTGGGCCGAACAGCAGGACAAAGTTTTGTGTGGGTCACCAGAGCACAGACAAGGCGTCACTGTAGAGAGCAATTACCAATGTGCTTCTTCCCTGGGTCTGACACTACTCGGACAGCACGCATCTCTGTTACAACGGAGAATGATCCAAACCTCAATTGATCTCAAGCAGATTGCTTGAAATTCGTAGGAAATTTTCCATAGTTTAACAAAAACTTTAATAATTTTCCATCCCTTGTTTAGTTTGCTTCCTTCAGGACTTGCCATCCGCAAAAGGTATTTTTAGTAAAAATATATACCTACTCTAAACTAAAACGTGCTCCGTGTCCTCCTTTCCACCCCCTCCTTTCAGTCCCCACAGCCTCTATCCTAGTTCAGGTCACTCTCAGCTGTCATCCAAATTATTGTGACCTTGCTGTACTAGTGGCAGCTTCTTGGCTTTGCCTCCCCCCCACGCCTACCCATTTTGAGCTCCTGCCCCAAGGGAGCCTTCCAAATTGCAGATCAGAAGGTGTGTTTGAAATCTTTCACTAGCCCTATACATTTCAGAGGAAAATGAAAACTTAAGACCTCACATGATGATGCCCTGCCAGCTTTTTCAGCCCACTCTAGTCCCTGCGCATTTCTGTGATTCCAGCCGAACCCTGAACGTTCAAATGCCACACCCCGTGCCCATGTCTTACCAGGAAATGCTTTCCCGACCTTTACGTGTCTCAGGCCCTCTGCCTGGTCCTCCCTCCATATTCCTCTCTGCTCCGCTGGGACCAATGACATTGCTCAATAAATCTGAATGTGTTGGACTGAACCACAGATAAAAGAAGTCTGCCTCTTTCTCAACAGGAGATTTGCTCAAACTCCAGCAGGGCAGGGAGAGATGGATGAGAGCTCCAGGTACAGGTAAACAAGGAAGTCATATAAATCCCCAGCTCTTCCTGAACCAAGTTCCAAGAACCATGCGTTTAAGTTGTTTTATGTAAACTGAATTCCAAGAGTGCCAGACCTCTATACATTTAAGTATATGAACCTTGAAAGTTTAAGCAAATTTTATGTTAGTGATTCTTGGGTTTTCCACCATTTTAAATCATCTGATACCTTTTATTATTTCTATAATATCTCTATAGGACTTGATTGGCTACCTATAATAGAAACATTTCTGTGCTCTAACTAGTGAACTAATTAGGTAACACAGCCATTGCTTCCTTAATATTCAATACAATATTTCAAGGCAGATGGAAAATGGATCTAATCTTGGTTGAATAAAGTGTCTTGAAACTAAGCTCTTGTCATTCCATAGGTATAAAAATCAGTAGGTCGGGATGCCTGGGTGGCTCAGTTGGTTAAGCGACTGCCTTCGGCTCAGGTCATGATCCCGGAGACCCCGGGATCAAGTCCCACATCGGGCTCCCTGCTCGGCAGGAAGCCTGCTTCTCCCTCTCTCACTCCCCCTGCTTGTGTTCCCTCTCTCGCTGTGTTTCTCGCTGTCAAATAAATAAAATCTTTAAAAAAAAAAAATCAGTAGGTCTACAGTTTAGTTTGCTATCCAAAAAGTGTCTTTTTTCTCCAGGAAGCAAAATTACCCTAGTTCATCCCAAAATTAAATAGAAATATGATTAATAAAAATAATTCCTTTATGATATTTGCCTTAGATAAGAAATTGAAGATCATTTTTATTGTATTTACGCTACCAGCTTACATATCTAACTTATATTACAGTGTCTTAAAGCAGAAGATTTTTGCATTAACATTACTGTTACTTAAGTTGCTTTCCAAAGATGTAGCTGACCCAATTGGAAGTAGCCCTTATTTAGTAAGCCCATTAAAAAGTCTCTTTTCATCTAGGCATTAATAATACCAAACATTCATGTGAATTCATGGATTTATTCATTCAATCCTATTTCAAAATATTTAGTAATCATTTTGTTTTTGGCCTGGCGTGCCATGACAATGAATACTTCTCTTGGAGCCCATATGTTGAGTTGGTTATCTACTCTCAGCTTGTTATCTACTCTAACTGGGGAGAGCCTAGTTCAGACAGTCCCTGGTGTCAGAGGCACTAGGCACCTACTGGGCAGAAGTAGCTTCTAAAATATGTTTGGAAGGACTACAAAGCAGGGCCAGGCCAAGGGTGAATTATTCACCTCAGGATCAATGGTAAGTGTGTATGATTAGCTGAGACGAACAAAATACCAAAACCTATTTTTTACGTTTTGCTGCAAAATATTTACCTTGATTACTGAGTTTGTGTGTGTGTGTGTGCGCACGCGCGTGTACATGTATGCACCGCCATAAATTTCACACTCAAGGCAAGTGCCTCACTTTCCTCTCCCTAGTCCCGACTCATGGCTGCCTAACTGTTGTGAAAACTGTGATGGTATCCCTCTTCCTGCTCTCCTGAGCACCTGCTTAAGTGTAGCTATGTAGCGATAAAGCGGTTCAACTCATTTCACAGTAATAGCTTCTAGACTTATTAGGTCAAGGAAAAGGCAGAAAAATGCCTTTAGTTTACACTATTAAGTAAATGACTAATATCAATTCTTTCCAAGGTAGGATAAAGATGTAGGATAAAGAGGAAGAACAAAGGGACCCGTGTGCCTTGCTCTCAAGAACACGCACAGACAGGAAGGGCTGGGGGTGGAGAAGACAGACACATCTGTGTTATGGTCAGTCCAGGTGGTCCCAGGTGGTGGAAGTGATAGAACCCGAGATTCTGAGCCCAGGATCATCACCGTCATATCTTTCCTATCAGTTTACGGGATTTTTCTTGGAGGAGGAGCCATGAACACAACTTTGTGTTTCCTTCAAAATATAGCTAATTTTAATGGACAAGAACAAAGAAATTTGGAGTTAATGGTGAACATCTGTCTATGATTAACCCCGATTGCACTTAGAAATTAGAGACAATTGTACCGTTTTGAAATCATTTTACCTTCAAGTGAAACCGGCTAGCCTCAGTTCTTTGTCTCCAGAAAAAAATGCTAGTATTCAGTTTGAAATGGTGACAGTTTTGAAAGGTATTTCTTTGTAAATATAATGTTTGTATTTTTAAAAATTTGAGTGTGTGCTATTTGACCCCCTGAACAAAGGAAAAAAAATTTCATTGTCCCCATTTCTAATCAAGAGAATATGTAAGTGAATCAAGTGAAAATTATTTAACCAATCTGAACATAGATCATTTTATATATGATAAAAAGCCTTACTTTGGCAACAAAAAGCCTCCATCCTACAGCCCCTAACATCCACCTCCACAAGCAACATGGGTGAAGTCAGAAACCTTTCACACAGAAATCCAAGTTCAATCCTCACCTCAAGATTGAAACCCATTTAAATGCCAAGAATAAGTAGCTGACAAAGATAATTTTCATAGATTAACATTTTTCACCTGGGTTTTATATTTCTGGAAGAAATATACACTGCATTGGTTATGCATTGATCAAACTTTTATTGTGCCAGCTGTACTTCATAGACCTGAAAAAGTGATTCAAGCAAAACAAAAGAGAACATAAAAGCACAACTATAATGGTTTTAAATCCCAAGGAGGCAATTACAAGTTTGATTCCAGTGATGCAGCTGGACTCCATTGGAAAACTAAACACCTTATCCATATTAAGCAGTTATGAAGGCTAAAGCTCGGGATGTAAATAATAAATTTGCACTGCAGTCATATTTGTAGAGTACATCCCTTTTAATAAGTGGAAAGAATATGGTAATAAATTTCACACTAACTCATGTGCAAAGGAGAATTTTACAGAGTTCAAATATGTTAAGGCAGGTAAAAAATGTGCGGTATGAAATAACTAATCATTGGGATAAAACAAATGAAAAAAGATCAGAATCATGTGCACAGGATTGGATTGTAACTCTTCAGCCACTTGGAGCTGGATTCCGCCTAATGCAGCTTTTTGTATGCATCATGTTTCTCTGCCTCTCTTTGAAAGAGAAATGAAAGTGAATGGGGCATTGTGCTGCTTCCCAAATTAATTCACAAAAGCCTAGGACAAGACACTTCTAGAACTAATTATTGCACAGTTTGGAATATCTTTCTCTTCCCTGATTTTTAGACGTAGGAATGAGAAGAGTAAAGAATTTATACAGGATTCCATCCAGCTTTAAGCAAACTGGCTGGGGTTCTTCCAAGCTCCCCTCTGAGTGCTCCAAATCTGCTCATTAATTCATTAATCTGCCAAACGTTTAGTGTCTTTTACATGTCAGGCACTGTGGATGCAAAGATCAGAAGGCACAGCCCTGAACCTGAAGGTGCCACAGTTTAGTGGGGGAAATAGATGGACACATAGACATCCCAGTAAAAATAAATACTTGCTAAAGTAGAAAAATTCCGTATTAGGTTACAGAGAGAAGAGCTACTTAACTGTTTGTCTTACAGAAAGGTTTTCAGACAGAGGCTCAATAGAAGAGCTAAACTTTAGTAGTTTAAAAATAATTCTTAGAAAGACTTTGCTCTAAATCATGCTGTTTGTAACAAATTACTGAAGATTGCTTGATACTGGCTCATTTTTCCTCCATGGACCATTCACAAAAATTGATCCCAGTTCTTACTAATACAGAGTCTGATGATTACCCATAGAGTAAAATATAAAATTGAGTTCCTTCCTCATGACAAACATAAAGATGGAGTTAAAAATGAAATGCAGGGACGCCTGAGTGGCTCAGTTGGTTAGGCGACTGCCTTCGGCTCAGGTCATGATCCCGGAGACCCGGGATCGAGTCCCACATCGGGCTCCCTGCTCGGTGGGAGGCCTGCTTCTCCCTCTCTCACTCCCCCTGCTTGTGTTCCCTCTCTGACTGTGTTTCTCTCTGTCAAATGAATAAAATCTTTAAAAAAAAATAAAAAAAAAAAATGAAATGCAAAAAGTTAAACATTTGGAAGAAAATACAAGACAATATTTTATGAAGTTGGAGTAGGAAAAAATTCTTAATCCATTCTCAAATAATGGAGGACCTGAAGGAAAAGATGGACAATTTTAATGTCATTAATATTAAAATTTTATTTTCACCAAAAGGCAAAAAAGAAGAAAGAAAGAAAGAAAGAAAGAAAGAAAGAAAGAAAGAAAGAAAGAAAATTCACAAAGACAACCTATAGACAGAAGATATTTCTAAGTTGCATAACCATGTAGATTAGCCTCCTGAATATATGATATATCGGTATAAATGCAAATAAGCCACAGATTTCACACCTGTCAAATTGGCAAAAAGACAAAAAGACTAAGGATGCAAAATATTGGTGAGAATGTGGGACCACAGACAACTCAATGTTGTTGGTGGGACTGCCAATTACCACAACCACTTTGAAAAGCACAATGGTGAAATCTAGCTGGGGTGAAGATGTGCATATCTTATGACCCAGAAATTTCACTTCTCAGAATATATTCTAGAGACACTCTCATATATGAACACAGACAGCATGTCCAAGGAGGACATACTTTAGCTTTAAAAGAGCCAATGTGTCTATGAACAGGAGCATAGAGAAATAAAATGTGGCACATTTGTAAAATGAAATATTATACAGCAATGAACATGATGAACATGCAAGATGTTGAGTGGAAAAAGGAGGTGATAAACATGAAAAGAGATGTGAAGCATGAATAGTAAACAGAAGATAATCCTGGAGCAGCCCATAGTTTTTTCAAAATGAAGAGAAAATCTCGGGGTGGACAGGTAGAGTTTGACTATCTATGAAGGGCAGGAGATGGGCTACAGCCCAACCAGAGCAAGCCAATAAGAACAGTGCTTTTCATATAAAGCTCCCAATGTCAAAGTCATACCTGACCTCAACATCTAGAAAATCTCCATTCCCTTGTCTGGTGAAGTGGCAGAAGAGTGTGCTCTGTAAGAGAAGAAAGTCACTCATGAAAACTTGAAATCTTGTGCCTACACCACAGTAGCGAGGGATCTCACTATGTACCAAAACATAGTGAGAAACTCCATGCTGAATAATCAACAAGTTATCATCAAAATGACAAAATAATACTAATGTAATAAATGACTCTGCTTACCACTCACAGACCTTCATTGAAGGGAATACTAAATAAAGGCTGAACGTTAGAAAGAAGGAAATTGGATCCAGAAAGACCCAGAAGGAGAATGAAATCATGAGGAAACAAGTAAATAAATCTAAATAAAATGACTATAAAAACAAAACTGTGACAATAATAACTAATAGAGTGGTAAGGTAGTTAAAAACAAGTTAGAATTAAGATAGGAGATGAAAATAACATGGCAGAATGAGAATGGGAAAGTGGATTTAAAGCTTTCCAATGGCATACAATTGTAGGATAGACAGATCTGATATTTAGATTTCATTATATGAAATAGACTTGTTAACTCTCTCTACAACTTCAAAATAATGTCTTTGCTAAGTTTTTATCAATTGATTCATTTGAATATACTATTTTCTGTCATAATTTCATGACTTATTTTAATACAGACTTAAAATTTACATTAGAAATTAACAAAGGCTACAAACAAATGATCTAAGATTTTAGTTCAAAACGTAAATCCAAGGAAATGGAGTAAACAAACTAGTAAAAAAAAGTTAATGATACAGGACCTAACTATACAATAGAATCAACAAAATTAAATACCATTCTCTAGAGATAGTGAAAAAAATGCTGCTTATATTGCTCAGGAAAAAGAGAAAATAAATAAATAAATAATATTAGAAATGCAGGAGGGTCACAACTATGATAAAAATCAAATAAATCATAAGAGGATATCTTGAAAACCTTTATGCCAACAGATCTTAAAATTTAGGTGAAATTGAAAAATTGCCAGAGTTGGCTAAAAGTGAGTAGAAAACACTAATATCGTCAAAGAATTTAGAGCACTAATGAAGATCTACTCCTCAAACTACCACTCAGTTTTATCAGAGTGCCAAGGAAGTGAAAGCATCTGCCTTATCCAGCTGGTCCAGAAAATAAACCAAGAGAAAAAGATCCCACCTGCCTCTGTGGGCCTCGTCAATAACCTTGATGCAGGAAACAGACAAGGATGGCATAAGAAAGGCCAGACGCACATGTGAACATAGACACAAAAAGTCCTGAATAAGTTATGGTCAAACCAAAATAACATATGCAAAAAAGATACAACCAAGAAGTGTTTATCCCAGGAATGCAAAACTGCTAAGGCCTATGGGTTAACAGTGGTCTGTTGTTTCCCTTACTATCTAAGATCTAAAGGAAAATCTCTCACAGGAAGTTCTTAAAACCTCTTAAAGGAAATCCTAAGAAACTAAGGGCAAAACTAAGTTAACCTATTCATTGAAATTATTTTTAGTTTGACTAGCCAGTGACTTCTGAATCCCAATTGCATTTCATTTCTTTAAATGTAGTTTGCGCTGCGAATGAGCAGAACAGAATTACAGCATGGCATGGCTGGAGCAGATCTGAGAGATTGTGTAGCTGAACCTCTCATTTTGGACATAAGACACACCGAGGTGAAATCAATGCCCAGGGTTACACAGTGCACTGGAGGCAGATTCAGTTTGATGAGCCAGGTAAGCATCTGGCTCCAGTGCACCAATGCCAGGGTCTCCCACGGTGCTGACCCATGGATATGGACAATTTCATCTCTGACTTTGTGATGGATTAACTTATTGGACAAACCCTCTCACCTAGAACAACTAGGAAGGCTGGAGATGATGTATATGTATGTGTGTACATATGTGCATGTGTGTAGACATATGTACATGTGTGTGTATATACACACACGTAAGTATATCAGAATACATGTAAATATCAGGGTACATTCAGGTCAGCCAGGAGATAACCAGGGTTTGAGGCACCAGGACCCTGGAGAGAAAATAAGCACATGAAGGTAAGCCCAATTCCCTTCCAGGAATTTGTCAATTTCTAAAAGCCTGAGGCTGAGAGGTTGAGAAGGTGGGCAGAACTTGTAAACAATTTGGAATTCAAGGCCTTCTGTGAGTGGCAGGTCCTGATAAACACCCCAAGCTATCACTTGGAGTCATTTTGGACACTTGAAGGACTATATGGAAGAACTATGAGTTAACAGAATTTAACCAGCCCTTACGATGGAAATGAGCTAAATTCCATATTGGACTAAAAGATTCTGTCCCTACCTACCTGTCATCCAGAAGCAAAGTAAATTATCTCTGGAAGCAAATAACATCACTCTGAGCCTTGACTTGTTTTCATACACACTGTCTCCATTTAACAACAACAACAAAAATCTCAAACCTAATTAGGAAAAAAAGAAACAATGAAAAACTGAGGAGGGGAAAAAGAGCAACAAGCCTACAGGTGATGCAGATTGTGGAGTTATTCAACACAGACTTTTCAATAACAGATTCAAGAAAATAATAATGAGGGATTTCCCCAGACAATTATAATGTATATTTTTAAAAAATCACAAGGGGGGGGCACCTGGGTAGCTCAGTGGTTTAAGTCTCTGCCTTCGGCTCAGGTCATGATCTCAGGGTCCTGGGATTGAGGCCCGAGTCTGGGCTCTCTGCTCAGCAGGGAGCCTGCTTCCTCCTCCCTCTCTGCCTGCCTCTCTGCCTACTTGTGATCTCTACCTGTCAAGTAAATAAATAAAATCTTTTTAAAAAATCACAAGGGGATTCTAGAGCCTAACAATATATAAGAAATTAATTAAATTAAGAAATAAACAGATGGGTTCAACAACAAATTAAATACAGCCAGGAAAAAGATTAGTGAACTGGAAGCAAGGCAGTTAAAATGCCTGCATTCAAATATAGAAGGACAGATGAAAAGCACTCACACAAAGAAACATAATAAACACAGGAGGTACAGTGGGTGCTTGAGGTGGGACACTGTCAGAATGTTTCAGGATTGCTCACCAAAGCTGCATCTCAGGTCAGAGGTGGGCCTTGGACGGGGGCACCGGCACTGAGAAGCGTGAAAAAAAAAAACCAACTGGGACCATTATGCCTTATACCCCTAGCAGCCACTTGGCTTCTGTACACTCGCTTGCTGGACCCTGGGAAAGTGGAAAAACCCTAGCAGCCCCCCCATAGCCACCCTGTAACCACAAGGACTCTCCCCATGCCTTCAGATCTAAGAACGAGAGACAATGGCCATCTGGCTCTGGGAATATGGCTACAAGAGCACTCCCTGAGCCCGGCTATCTAGCCCCAGGAATGTGGCTACGTGATCACCCCCAGAGCCTCCTACCCGACCATCGGGCATCTTAGGGTTTGCTGGGCTGGGGAGTGGCCAAGGCCAGTTGTAAGGCAACCAGTAAACTAGGGAGAATGTCAACCAATCATGTGCTTGTAACTGGGGAAACTCTGTAACTTGTTTACCCTTACCTATAAAAGCTGCGCTAAAAGTATGCTCAGGGTCTCTGAGCGTGACCGGTAACGTCCGCACGGAGACCCAGGTTCGAACCTGACAATAAATGACCCTTGCCACTTGGCTTTGACTCTGGTCTCTGGTGGTCTTTTTTGGGGGTCTCACGACTTGGGTGCAACAGGCACCAAAGCATGCACTACAAAATACAGTGATACTATTATCCTCCAGTGAAAGCATAAGGATTTTCCAAGTAGATTAAAAAACAACTACCATATGCTACTTACAAAAGAAACATCTTAAAAATAGGATGCTGAAAATAGAAGTCAAAATATAGAAAAAGATATATTCAAGTTCTATAAAGTAACACCCTTTTATAAAAAATAAAAGACTCAATCCATTTAGGAAGATGGAGTCATTGAAATGTGTGTAGATTTAAAACACATACAGCAAAAATGATAGAAATAAGGTTATTTAAGGCAAAACTAAGTTAACCTATTCATTGAGGAACAATGACATATTCATAAAGGAATTGCATCTACTATGATGAACTTTGAGAAGGGAATTGTCTCCACGGTATGAAAACGAGAGTACAGGACATCTCTCATGGTGCATGGAATTTTCACATATTGGGAAATGTCTTTGTTTTTTAAAATTTATATGTTTGAGAGAGAGAGAAAGAATGAGCATGTGAGCAGGGCCAGGTGTGGGGCTGCAGAGGGAGACAGAGAGAGAAATTTTAGCAGACTCTGCTGCTGAGCACAGACCCTGTTGTGGGGCTTGATCCCAGGACCCTGAGATCGAGACCTGAGCTGAAACCAAGAGTCAGACACTTAACTGACTGAGCCACCCAGGTTCCTCTGGGATATATTTCTTAAAGAATTTTTAGTCTTGGGCTTTACACCTGAGTGTAGAACCTTGTTGTAAGTGAGGACATCATGGGCTTGGGGGATGGGAAGTGAAGCAAACTCAGGGACTCAGACAAAACAGATTCGTTTAGTACTCTCTCCATGCCTTAGCCATGCGGGTTTGTCCCTGGAGTCTGCACGGCCAGCTGCTCTCGCCTCTACATGTGAGACAGTCGTTTGCACACGATTTGACTGTCATTTCCAGCTTCTTACAACCTCAGATACACACCTACCCCCATCTAGTTCCTTCCAAACATCAGGTAGAACAATTATTCTCTGCCGTCTTACTTAGAACCGTTCAGGTCATGGAATTAAAATTTACACTGTTTCCACTCCATAAGGCAGCATCAAACAATGACATCTAATTTCCTATGGCCATGTTCTTTGTAGCTAATTGTCTTATAAAACTGAAATATTAAAAAAAAGTATTTCTGACATGAGCACATACTATTACTATACGAAATTCTGCACAACAGGTATGCGTGCATTGTGCTAATTCAGAGTTTGAGGACTTTCCAGACTTTTAACATGCCACTTGCCTCTACTTCATACAAAGTTGCTGCTAGCCTGTAGCCTTTCACCTCTCCCATCCGGTGTGATTGGGACTGGTCCATAAGAATCAAAAGTTGTCAAGGGATACCATAAGCTCTGAGGAAGAATAAATTATTTTATCATGTTTCCTTGGGTATTCCGTTTTAAGGGTGTGGTGGCTTTGAACCCAGGCAAGGGACAGCCCTGCACCCTGCCTCAGGCACACAGGGCCCCTGTCTGTGTGGCATTACCTCTAGAACACACTGTGTCTCACTGTTAAGAGTTTCATTCTTGGAGCGCAGAAGACCTGAATATAAATCCGAGCTCCGTAATATCCTGCCTGACAACTGTTGGGCAAGGTTCTCACCTCCCAGAGCCTCAGTTGTACTTATGTGTTAATGGGAGATAATTTCCATCCCAAAGGATTATTGGTTCACTAAAGGAAACTCCTATGACATTCAGTGCTGGAAAAAAGTCAAAATAGTCTTTACTATTTTGGAGACTTATTTGGAACGGTCACTACAGAGGCCTTCCCAGGAAGGAATTTATATCAAGGCAGAAGAAATGTTTGAGGTCTGTTTGAGGGTGTCATGCAAAGAGATGGGTGATTCTGGCTGCAGTGTGGTGTCCATCATTCAGACTGTCCTGTAGCGCAAGTCTCATGACTTCTGCCTCATCTGGGGAGAAACGGTCTAATACAGAATGAGTATGAAGCAAGACAAGCAAGGGCTTTAAGATGCCATGAGCAGAAGTCAGCACCCCGGTGTGGTAGCCCAGGCATGAGGCGTGGCACGTGCCGACATAGGCACTGTCCATAAAGACTCAGCTTTGGCACCAGTTGTAGACATGGCGACAAGCTATGGGAGACATGGACCACGTCCTTCAGGAGCTCGCATCCCATCCGCAGTAGATGTACGATACACAGCAGCTGGAGCAGGAGGAAATAAGAATGACAGGTGCACTAGCTGGAAAGACCCAAGAACCAATGTGGAGGTTTCTGAGGTCAGGCTCAAATTTCCTCCAAGCTGGAGATATAAGTCGAGCCAGAGAAAAATGATTCTCCCCGGGCTGGTCTGGCTATATGAACCCGGGCTACCTTCACATCCTGAGTGATACCTTCCAGGCTCTTCCATTCCACATTTCACATCCTAGTTCCTCTAGAGGGCTTGTCATCCATTTTTCCCTCTATCTATGTGTCTGGCTATCATTTATGTTGTTCTTAGAATATGATTAGCCACATGCCATATATATGGATTTGTTAATAGCCGAGTTTCACTTAAACTTTGTAGTGTATAGAATATGGAATAAATAGCCTTTCACTTCTTCATTTTTTTTCTCAGCATCTTTTCCTCTTCACCTCCCCTGACCTGCTCCCTGAATCTCTCTAGCCAAATATTCTTGCTTTTCCCCATGATGTTTCTCTTTTCTTGTAACTGTATTCAGTCACCTGCTGTCGGCCATCATAGTGATGTCTTTCAGATCTCTGTGTCAACGCGAGCAGACTTGTGGATCAGCTGTTCACTTCTGTACAGAGGTTACAAAGTCATTGCAGCTCTCTTTTGTTTTTTTTTATTGTGTCTCCTAAAGCACCTTTTAAATATTTTACTTAACACTTTTCTAAGTTAAGATGTTGAACCTGTTTATTAAAAAAACAAAGCAGCATCCCTGGTGTTTCTTTGTACAGATGACAACTTTAGCAGTGTCTTCACCAGCACGGTGAAATTGGTGGTAATTGTAATGACAATCAAAAGCAACATTTTTAGAAAACTGGGAGCTCTTATTTTCAAATCCAGAATGAGGCTAGGTACACATTATATTTCTGAATTAGTAGTAGCCTTTTATTCGTTGAAAGTTAATATAATCACACATGAATAAGGAATGAGAGAAAGAAGGTAACAAGAGGCAGGAAGGAAGGGGGAGCGGGAGGGACCATTGTGCATGAGTAAACACTTTCATTGAATATTTGAAATCACATAAATTTCATAGTCTTTCTCAGAAAAAACAATGGATGCCAGTCATGATGAACTGATAGAATGGGAATATTCTGGAAGTCATGCAACAGCTCAACCATTAGCTTTTGAAATATACTCAGGCTGGGGAGTGACCATTCTTTAAACAGCTTTATGTGTGGGCTGGGGGTTTGATTCCAGAAAGTGAAACACTTGACCTCTGCCTCCACTTAAGTGTTTTCAAATGTAACTCTTGAACAATGCTTCTGTGGAGGACTGGATAAGAAAGGATTGCCTTTCAAACAAAGTAACAAATGCTCCTGACTCAAGAGTTGGTGCCTAGCTGTTTTTATACCCCATAAGAGGTCTTTGGCACAGCTGACTCTATTGAGGTATCTCATATGCCATCAAAGGAGATGGTTTGGACAAGAGAATCTGTTACAGGGTCAAGGTGTGGTTCTTGGCCATGAAACAGTGGAAACAATAAAACAGAACTCAGCAATACAAAAATCAATATGGCCTGTACATAGATCATTTGAGCTCATAAACTTATTTGTTTTCTTATGTTCTGAAAATTCATAAAAACCTTCATGAATGATATCAGCCTGTGTCAGTGCTGTTGGTTTGGCCCTCTCTCTGAATAACTGTGGAGTACAGGTATACATGTTCAGTACAGAAGAGATAATCATCTTTAATGACCTGGGACCCATCTTCCTTGGAGTAGAACTGAGGAGAGGGAAAGAGGATAAACAAGATACTGACATGTGGGAGGTCCAGAGAGGTAAATAGAAGCCCCAAGCAATAGTGATACTGAAATAGAGGCCAAGAGAAGAATGTCTCCATGCTGACAGATCTAGGTATTTGCTTTCTCTCATGTCAAGGTGGTATCCACCACAAAGGCAGCCATATTGGCAGGGAGCCCATGAGCTGTGCCACAGAGCTCTGTCCTCACCTACCCCCTCAGTGGATCTAAAGAGGCATGTGAGACAAGCAGTCCTTTGATATTGAGTGCTGACAGATACCAAGAGTGGGCAGAAGGACAAGACCTTTTATTCCTCCTACTCTTCCAGGCTACGACTCTCCTTCCTTCCAAATCATTTATACTGTTCCAGATTCTTCAGTTCAAGAGCATGCTTAGCTCTTAACCACATTTTTCCATTAATATTGACCTTCACTTTGAGAGTTATATTGATTTCATATTGAGAATATGTATGGGCTCATCATCTTTATAAGGTCTTTGATTTCTTTTCACAAATACTTGAAATTCTAGAACATGAACATGTCAACTCAGTTACTTGACTTTTATTTCTCCAGGAGATCAAAGTGATGAATAATGATGATGATGATAATAATAATAATAAATGAGATATGAGATAATCATAAATGAAATATTTATTACCCTCTCTTTTGCCTGAATGCTTTACCCTCATTCCAAACCTACATCATCCTGCCAACTTTAGGTCATAGGATAAAACAGTAAAATATATGTATGTGTAAGTTGCCTTATAAATATGTACATTTTTAATCTAAAATCTATTTATTGCCCATAAGCTATATATAGATGATTGTCTTTACTATCTTACTCTAAGGGTTTTTCTCTGTTTTTGAGCTTCCAACTATGGAAGAATTGAAGCCCTTATTATCAGTTTAGAGTAGAATTATAAAATTAACAACTTCCAGGCAAGACTTTGGAGGACATTTGGAGAGTTTAAGGAATTTAAGATTAGGGTAAAATCTGGAAATGGGGTCATCATATTTGAGGTCACAAGGGGCATTAGCATTTCTGCTCTGACCCTTGCTCCCTCACACAATAGCTAGAATAGAATAGAAGTGAGTCCTCCAAGAACCTTGAGACAGGGGTTCACCTCCCTATCCTGCGTCCTGTGTAGCCTCTGGTAGCTTCTTAACCTTTAACCTTTCCTCAGCTTGAAAGGAAGAAGCCCATGGCTCCATTCTGGGACTGTTGTGAGAAGGAAATGAGATCACCCACTTAAAATGAGCAGCTTGCATTTATGGGCAAGACACTATTCCAAATACTGTATTATATCTTATTCATAATGACCGCGTGAGAGACATGTGGTGTTCATCACTTGGCAGGTGAGATAAGGGAGGCACAGAGCTGAAATTTGTTTGCAAGTCTGCATTCTTTCTTTGTAAGATTTTATTTATTTATGTGACAAAAAGAGACACAGTGAGAGAGGGGACACAAGCAGGGGCGGGTGAGAGAGGGAAAAGCAAGCTTCCCGCTGAGCAGGGAGCCCAACGCAGGGCTCCATCCTGAGATTCAAGGACCATGACCTGAGCCAAAGGCAGACACTTCACACTCTTAATGACTGAGCCACCCAGGATCCTGCAAGTCTGCATTTTTAACCATTTAAGAGTGTCGATGTGAACACAACAAAGTCTCACTGGAAGAGAATTAGATATAGTATTATGCCTTAGCTTTCCTTTATTCCCAATCTTCTCAAGGATGTCTTTGGAAATTCTTACGAAACAGAACGAGTGGTGTTAAAAACCACCTTGTGTGTGCAGTGGGTGTGGGAGTGCATTTGAAAGGAAGTTATATAATAATTGCCAAATGTGACACATTCAAAAGTGATTGTGAAAATACTACCTCGTGATTTTGATGGAATAATGGAGAGGTGCTGCTGAGGAAAAGACATTTATTTCTTTCCTTTGCTCTTGAAAAACTAAGGCTATTTATTTATCTATTTATTTGTTTGCTCATTTATTGGCAGGTGGGGCATTATTGTTCACATTTTTGATAGTTAATTTAGGAATCGAAAGGGTGATGCCACTCATACATGGATCACAGCCTTTAAAAGTAAGTTTCTTATTGTCAGACACCCAACTTAACTGGCATAAATATATGACAAATTGTGAAACAGTTGATTAAACCAGTTGCCAAATAGAACTCCATTCAGATAATTACTTGGCGTTCAACACATTTTAGCACAGATTATATGAAAAGTCTTTATTTAGCAAAATCAGAGATCGAGATTGTTAGCCTACATGTATTTTCTCAAAGATAACGTGATTATAATAACAACAGTGCGATGAGCTTTGGTATGAACAGCTTCTGGGCTCAGCTGACTAGAAAGTGCATTTATTTTTGCCAGTGAAGGATGTGATTACAGGGTAGAAAAGAAGGTGGGTTATAGATTTTTTTTTTTTCTAAAGACTGCTTATGTTGTAGATTATGACCACAAAAGTCAACTGATATTCTCAAGGCTACACAGCAAGGGTGGGCCAGGATCTAGGACTCCTGCTTGTTAGGTCTTGTTCTTCCTGCATCAATGAATTTCCTCCTTAATTTTTGGATTCCTCGTGCTTAGTAAGTTCATAATTCCTTGGAAATGTCCTCCAGTAGAGACAGTTTGGGGCCAGATTGGTGCTGGAGGTGCTTTCTGCCCACAAGAGGGCAGGCTTAAAGGAGGAAGGACAGGGTGGGCTCCCTCCTTCTGCGCGTTATCAGTGGCCTGCTCCCTATTCCTACATGGCCGATGCACCACTCTGGTTGGTTCTCATTTCCCTCTGCTATATGAACTGATGTAATGTTAATCTTCACTTAACATGGTCCTGATTTAACTTAAGCTAAGTGGCTTATCATTATATCATTAGAAATAATGATAACCTCTTAAAAAAAAAGAAAAAATGGTAACATTTTCCCCCTTCTTTCCAGCAACTGTTGTATTTGCTAGAACTTTCAGAAAATGTTAAATAATACCGTGAAAATGAACGTTCTAATCTTATTGTTAATTTCATGGCATCATGAAATATGTTCTGGCCCTCCCCAGCCTTGCACCAATATGGTGGAAACTGGGACTCAATCTCAGAACTCTTTCTGCAGAACATGAATGCTGTTAACACACCATATCTCTATTCTGACAGCTATCCACAGCTCCTGCCAACTGGTAGGAATGAGCAAAGAGAGAGAAGACCATTTGCCATTCATACTCTAGTGTTTTACCATGCATGGAAAGTGCTGTCCTTTATCCTATTTACTTACAGACTTCTTCTATTTTTATATTTTTCTTTTTTAAAATAGGCTTGCATATATGCAACATTTTCCAAAGTGATTACATGCTTATTGTTTCTTTGGCTATTATCACCATGGATTACATTAATTTCAAAATGTTAAATCATTCTTCAGTTTCTGGCTAAACTATTTTTTGGCCATAGTGTATATACTCTTATATTTGTAATTTTTAACTAGGGTCTTAGTATCTATATTAGCAAGTGACATTTACCATCAGTATTGTGCAACTAATTTTAAGACTATTTTTTTAGTGTCAAGGCTTAGCTACCTTACCAACATCATTGAGGAATTTCCATCTCTTAGTATGTCCCAGAGTTAAATAAAATGTATCTGCTTTTTACAGGGTCTACAATGCTGCCTATAAAACCATCTGGGCTAAGTGATTCTTGGAATGTATTCTCAATTTTGTCCATGATTATTGATATATTCAAATTTTCTTCTTCGGTTAGATTTCGGTCATTTACATTTCCCTAGAAAAGTATTCATGTTATCTGCATCTTCACATTTAATGTCAAAGAATTATAGCTAGTATTCATTTATAGTTGTTATAATCTCTTATCTATATTCTCTATTCTAATTGTGAATGTTGCATATTTCTGGTTTTTTAAATAATTTTTACCCATCTTAGAATTGCCTATTTCATTGGTCTTAACAAAGAAACAATTATTACATTAATTTATTAATTTTATAGACCTTATCTTTATTTTATTTCGATGGAGGTTTTTTTAAAAAGTTACTACTCCTATTTTTCTATAAAATATTCTTCTATTGATTTCAATGGTTTCCATATTTCAATAAACTTCCTGTATTATTTTTACTTATTGTTTTAGTTCTAACATTTATAGCACTTGTTCTTTATCGATATAACAAAACTCAAAACTTTTTCTTTCATTCTTTTTTTTTTAAGATTTTATTTATTTATTTGACAGGGAGAAACACAGGTAGGGAGGGAACATAAGCAGGGAGAGGGAGAGAGAGAGAAGCAGGCCTTCCGCAGGGCAGGGAGCCCATTCAGGGCTGGATGGAGACTCTGAGTTCATGACCTGAGCTGAAGACAGACGCTTAATGACTGAGCCACCCAGGCGCCCCCTCTTTCATTCTTTCTTTTATAAGCATAGGAACATGTTCTTTTTGTGTTGGTGTTGCTTACTATCACACACTCCATTAATTTAAAACTTTTCCTGTCATTTTATTTTATGTATATTGTAAAGATCAGCAAAGAATACTTTTAGCCATAAGTCAGAAATCAGAACTAACCATAGTTTAAGCAAATAAATACAGTGTCTTCTGCTCATCTATTTTGTTTTGTTTGCCTTTTAAGACTTCTAAGGTCATAGGTTCTTTTCATATGCCATCCATCTTTAGTGTGTTACTTTGTTGCCTCATGTTTGCAAGATGAACACTGCAGCTCTAGACATCACGAAGGTTTCCAAACCAAGACTAAAAGCATAAGAATGGCACCTGTTAGTTTCTTTCATCTGAAAAGTAAAAATTTTCCCAGGCACCTCATGCTTCCTTGTCCTTCACTAGATGTATGTGATATGACCAGCTGTAGCTGCAAGGGAGGCCTGAAAGTATTTATCTGTTCTGGAGTCTCTAGTAGAAGATGAAGGATGAGCTGGAATATGTCTACTGGGAATAAAAATTATAATTTTTTAACACAATCTGAAATGTAACTTTTGGATTTATTATTATAATTGATTTCGATCCTCTCATTATGCTTCTCCCCATTTTTATCTTTTAATATTATATAGAAGATAGTTTCTTTCTTTTTTCTTCTCTTTAAAAATTTCTACTAGTAGTTAATGTTTGTTGAAAAAGATTTTTAACCTATGTTTTCCTATAAGATTCAAAAATTGGATTAAAGCTTCAATATCCCATTGTTTAAGAGAAATAACTATTAATTCCCAATTTTCTCTTTTGTTACACTCAATCACACTCCTATTACTTGTCTTATACGAATATTGGAGATTTAGATCGGAATACAATATTGTGTATTATGCAGTTCATCTGTTTTCAGCATGTTCATAGAGCTGTGTGCCCATCACCACAATCTATCTTAGAACACGTTCATGACCCTAAAAGGAAATACACAAAATGCATTACATTTTTAGTTCTTCCTTTATATTTTTTTCTGGTATATTCATTGTTTTCAGCTGGATTTTTAAATGTTCTTCAGGCTTCCTTCCTTTTATCTTATTTTATTTATTTGAGAGAGAGAGAGAGAGCGCACAAGCATTGAGGGGAGAGAGAGAAGTAGGTTTCCTGCTGACCAGGGAGCCTGACATAGGGCTCCATCACAGGACCCTGGGATCATGAACTGAGCTGAAGACACACTAACAGACTTAGCCACCCAGGAGAGGCGCCCCTAGGCCTATTTCTAACTTAACTGGTTGCAATATTTAAACCCACTGTTTTATAACTTCTGTTGACTGGAGAGTGAACTCAGCAATGTGTTACAGAAAACTTAAATAACAGTTGCTTAAACAAGATAGTTATTTGTGTTCTTTTGTGTAACAACAAGTTTAAAGGTAGGGACATCAGAATTGGTACCGCAGCCTCACAATATCATTGGCTACCCAGGATCTTTTATACCATCCCTGCAATGTGGTCTCTTTTCTCTTGCTCACAAGATGATTGTATTGGATGCAATGGATATGAAGGAGGGGCCCTGGGAAGGAAGAAAGGCTGTCCATGTACCAGAAGAGCAATACCTTCACAGAAGCCCTTAGCACACTGGGCTTATATCTCATTGGCGAGAACTATGTCTGGGCCAACCAGCTCCTATACACAGCCCTCTTCCAGGGATACCTGTGACTTTTCAGTGGACACATTGCCAACATGAACACAATTAGAAAGGGAAAATCAGTATTGGATAGGCCACAGTCTTGCCACATTCTCTTTTTTTGACCCCTTCCTAGATTAGTTGAAATAGATCATCAATTAAAATTTTTTACATTTTAAAATTTCCTATGTATCTAAAACTCTAGTTAAATGCTCTCACATGTAAAAACCCAACTTTGCCTCAAATCATGAAGTTTCCCACTCAGAACCCTGTATTTATTTTCTAAACCTTCATTGAGACATATCTTACATAGCATAAAATTATTGCATTGGAAGTGTTGTACTTTAGTGATTCTTAGTGTATTCATGAAACTGTGCATCAATTGCTACAACAATCTATTTTACAATATGTTCATGACCTCAAAAGGAAACTCCATACACAGTAGCAGTCACTCTTCTTTCCCATCCTCTTCCCAGCCCCTGGAAACCATAATCTACTTTCTGTCTGTATGGATTTGCCTATTCTAAGAAGTTTCATGTAGATGGAATTATACAACACAGCCTTTGCAACTGACTTCTTTCACTTAGCGCAATGTTTTCAAGTTTCATTCATGTTATAGCCTGAATAAGTACTTCATTCATTTTGTTGCTGAATAATATCCCATTGTTTGAATGTACTACATTTTATTTATCTATTTCATTAAATTACCATCCCACTGATGGATATTTGACTTTTGTCCACTTTGGGGCTATTATGAAACCTTCATGTGCAAGCTTTGTGTGAATATGGTTTCATTTATTGGAGTTGAGTTATTGGGTATTAGGATAACTTTACCTTTAACTTTTGAGAAAGTATCAAGCTGTTTTGCAAAGAGGCTTCGCCATTTCACATTCTCACCAGCAGAAGAGGAGAGTTCTAATTCCTCTACCTCTTGTTAACACTTCTTACTGTTAGTCTTTTTTTATTGTAGCCATCTTGGCAAGTATGAAGGGACATTTCATTGTCATTTTGCATTGCATTTCCCTAATGACTAACAATGTTGAGTATCTCTTTGTGTATCTATTGGACATTTATATCTCTTCTTTGGAAAATATCTATTCAGAGGCTTTGCCGATTTTTGATCTGGTTATTGGTCTTCTAATTGTTGAGTTGTTAGAGTTCTATATGGTGTACATATTCTGGATTCAAGTTTCTTGTCAGATATATAATTTGAAGATATTTTATCTTATATGGGTCGTCTTTTCAATTTCTTGCTGGTGTCATTTGATGCCCAGAAGTTCATACTTTTGATGAAGTCCACTTTTTCTTTTTTGCTTTGTTACTGAAGCATAAGAGACCATTGTCTAACCTAACATGACAATGATTTACTTTCATGTTTTCTTCTAAGGGTTTTATAGTTTTAGCTCTTACTCTGAAGCTTATGATCCTTTTGAGTTAATTTCTGTGTATGATATGAGTTGGGGTTCAAATTCATTCCCTTGCAAGTGGATATAAAATTGTTCCAGCACCATTTGTTGAAAAGACTAATCTTCCCCTCATTAAATTGTCTTGCACCTTTGTTGAAAATCAAATGACCATAAATGGGAGGGTCCACTTCTGGATTCTCAATTCTATTCCATTGTTATAGACTATGTCAATATGTCTACTGTTAGACCATTACCAATTGTCTTGACTTCTGGAGCTCTATAATAGATCTTAAAATCACTGTGTCTCTCAACTTCATTCCTCTTTTTCAAAATTGTTATTTCCAGGTTTCTCCTTGCTTGTGTCTCTGAGTGAAGTGCCTTGTTTTGAAAGACATTACTCAGAATACAGTGTACTGCCATTGACCCTCCCCTAGATCCTTTTTCTGTCTTGGATTTTTTCTGGAATTTTCAGCTTCTGTGTGGATGTGGGAAGATGAGACAGGGAGGAGATCAGGGGTTTATCCTCCAGCCACCTTCTAGAGGGCTTCAACAGCACAGAAGTGGAAAAGATTCTTTCACAGATGTAGGCTCCACAGTGCCAGGTCAGGGGATAGATTTGGGCAGACACACAAGCATCTTTCTCCTTTCTCTTTGCTCATGGTCTCATTTGGTTTTGTAAAGTCTCCTTTACAGAAGCCTGGGTAGGCTTTCAACCTCCTTCCACCTTGTGTATAACTAATATTTGCCCAGTATCTCCTACGATGACTATTAGAGTCTGTTCATGGCCAGCATCTGTCTTGGTTGGTTTATGCTCATGTCTGGATGATAATATTTTGAATAATACCCTGTTCATCACACACGTCACTTACCCTTAGATACTAAGATGTGATTACCTTTCAGGCTAAGCTTTGCTACTGTTATGAGCTTTCATCTAAGCTGTGCTTTAGAACTGTAAACCAGGTGCCACTTGGCTTTAGAGGTCCCCATTGGATGGGACATGAAATTGTGGTGTAGCTGCAGTTTCTGACTTCCCTGACTAATTTCATTTAATAATCGTTTTGATTTTCCCTCTGTGTAAATTTTCCCTGAGAGGAGGTTAGTCTCATTGGGAGGTGAATTCATTCTCTCAAGTCATTAAGGTTCCAGTTAGTGCTCCGCAGCTATAATTAATTAAACTATATTCAACTTCCCTAAAAATTAAATTCTCTATGTCTCCAGTGAATTTGAGACTCACACTGCGTAGGATCGAGACATGAATACACCAAAACCTGAATTTTTCTTGAGGTTTATCTTACCTAATTTTTCTTTTTTCTTTTTTTCTTAAAAGATTTATTTATTTATTTGACAGAGAGAAACACAGCCAGAGAAGGAACACAAGCAGGAGGAGTGAGAGAGGGAGAAGCAGGCTTCCCGCCGAGCAGGGAGCCTGATGTGGGGCTCGATCCCGGGTCTCCAGGATCATGACCCGAGCCGAAGGCAGTCGCTTAACCAACTGAGCCACCCAGGCGCCCCTATCTTACCTAATTTTTCAAATTTATTTTTACTGATTTATTTTTTTGCCTCCCAGTCTGCCTTGATGAAGGTATTTTGTAAGTAGGGGTATGATGAAGGTGATGTTTATTTCTACTTTTGTACTTTACAGATTTTTTTTCTTTTTTTGGTTAACCTAAATGTCTTATTTGATAATAATATCTGAGAAGGGGATGATAGACAGTAAAAAGGAGGAAGGATACTTTATTTTAATTAAAATGCTAACATAAGGCATGATCATTGAGTGATTGCATTACAAAGCAGCTACTTGTTCTGCCATAGTTAAGTGTGATTTGATGCGTCCATTATGAGCCTCTATTCTCAGGGGTTTATATCTTGGCCAAAATAGACCCTCCAGGCTGAAACTTGGCAGACAACTCAGCCTAATTACAGTCATTTTCCTTTTTGGATTAAGAAAATGGAATTATTACAGTGCTTTAAGCCCACCCATCCCCATATTTTCAAAGGTCTGTGTTTATAACCTCATAAATTGTGGGCTTTTGATCCTTTCAAATAAGATGACAACTTAGCAAGAACGAAAGGAGTTCTTAGTACCTGTGAACAACTTGATTCAGGCATTCCACTAAGAGGGACTCATCCTTATGCAAGCAATTGTAGCCAGGAGTCCTGGAAGTCGCTGCATTAGTAATAAGGTTCATGGGGGTGTCAAGGAGGCCTGTGCTGTGGGTTTTGTTACCTTCAGTAAACAGGTAAAGTATGCCTTGTACTCTCAAGTCATGAGTCCACAGCCTCGTCACATCCCTCCTTGACATTCAGCTGCTCTAGAATTGTCCTACAACATGTCTGACATCCATGTTCCTCATTCATCTTTACCCCTCAATAGGGGTGGACAAAATTCAAGGGGCTTAGTGGTGATTAGTAGGTTCTTAGGGTAGTAATAGAAATCCTGGGTCAGCAAATCTTCTCTGCAGGAGTCACTTGTGTCGTAATCTTGGAGACCTGAGTTCAGTGGCTTTACCACCTCCAGAGGGCTGGTAGGGATTTGTTTGCTTCTGTAAATTATCATTTTATTATTTTTGCCAGCTACTTGACACACAAATCACTACAGATAGTATTAAACTTTTTATTCCTTAGGTGCAATAAGTGAAATTGGACTTAAAATTCTACATCTTACCTTTTCTATCCCACTTGACTTTTTTCTCTAACTCAAGGCATGTCATGTTCTCTTTGAAAAACTTTCACTTAAAGTGAAAGTATTGTAGGTAGTAGATGGAATGCTTTGCAACTTTTAGACAGCTTCCCTAACAAAAACCACAACCTACAATTTGCGAACTTTTGTGAAGAAATCAGTGTAGTTTCTGCAATTTACAGCTTGGAATTCCCTGGGTTCTTGCTTATAAATCTATCTAGATCTATGTCATGAATATGTAACATGCGGACTGATGCCGATTGTAGCACTGTGATATAAATAGGCTTCTTGGGCTTTTCAGAAAAGCAACAGGAGTTTAAAAAAAAATGCAACTCCATTTTCTGCACTCTGCAGCCCATTAAAGAGACTGTGGAATCAAAATGCTGAAGATGTTAGACAGAAAATGTTGCTGAATCAGTCCCTTCGAAGAGGCTGGCATGAATGAGTCATGTGGTGCAGAGGGAGAAGAAGCTGGACACACTCCTAGCTGTCAAATGTTTTCATTTACTCAAAAGGTTTGGTATTTGTGTGAGTGCAGTGAGCAAATAAGGTATGTCAATGATACATACAAACGAAGTTACAGCAATTAAATTAAAAACTAAAAAGGTTTGAATGTTAAAACTGAAAGCATTTTAATTGAACATAATTCTATGGAAGACTATTAAATTACCACCTTGGAACAGAAGCACAAACAATGTGATAATGAGCTATGGAACCAAAATTTAGAACAGATAAGCTGAAAAAATTACAGGTACCCTGGTGTAGGAAATGCACAGTGCTGATGATATGAAAATATGAATTATTTATACCTTCTTTAAATGTAGAATGTAAATTTGCTTGGAATTAATTTCTGTTGGGAAATCACTACACAGTAAACATGGCTGTCTCTTAGGGTAATATTTTTCCTCCTAAATGTTATTATTATTATTTTATTATTGTTGTTGTATTGGGAAGAAGAGTAGATGAAAAATTACTCAAGATAGAAACTGCCAAGTTATGGTTACACTGGAAAATAAAAATCTTTTATTTCTAGGCAACATGGAATGTAGGCAGTTACAAAGTAAATTTTCCTACACTTTTCAACAAAGGATAGCCACACTGAGTGTATGGACTAAATTGTTTACTGGCCAAAGATTCATGTTGAAGCCTTAACCCACAATGTGATCATATTTAGAGATGGGTTCTTTGGAAGATAATTAAGGGTGAGTGAAGGCGTAAAACCCCCATGGGGCTGCTGTTCTTATAAAAGAGAAGGATCTGTGTGTGTGTGTGTGTGTGTGTGTGTGTGTGTGTGTGTATGTGTACAGAGGAAAGGTCATGTGAAAGGTCATGTGGCAAGAACATGGCCAACGGCAAACCAGGAAGCAAACCATTTCCAGGAACGAAATTGGTCAGCGTCTTGATCTCATACTTCCAGCCTCCTAAACAGTGAGAAATGAATTTCTGTTATTTAAGCTAGCTAGTCTGTATTGCATTGTTATGGGATCATGGGCAGACTAAGATACTAGTTCAGTAAGATGTACATTTAAATTTAATTTGAAGGTGTTTTTATATTTAATAATGTTCATCCACTGAAGACCATAAAAGCTTTTGTTATTTTTCAACCCTCTGAACTGTGTGTGCATGAATGCCCATGTGTACCACCCCTCAATTACTTCTGTTTATTGATTCATTGGATGTATACTGTTGTTTCTTCAAAACTGGAAAGTCAATCTATACTCACTATAAAAGTGAGATAGTTTACATTCTTTTTTCCAATTAAAGCTTTAAACTCTGTTGTGTGTTCACATTTTCAGCCCATCTTCATTTAGACCAAACACAGTCCAGTGCTTGTAGCCGCATGGGGCTAGTGGCTCTCATATTGGACAGTACAAGTTTAGATTGGTTCAAATTAGTCTTGTGCAAAAGTAACATGGAATAAGTCTACCATATCTATAACAGCATATTCGAGTGATCAGCCAATAAATTCTTGGGTCTTCTTAAATATGTATACTGAATCATCTCATCTATAGTCTATGACTAAAAGGAGAAAGAAAACTTGTGATTATCTCAGAAGCATGGACAGGGGACCCTGGTTGTGGTCTTGGGTTCTGTGCTCTTTCTTGACTAACATCTTCCTCCTTAACTAACCTTCCGGGAAACCTCAGTAGCTCCTCATCTCGATGCAATTCACAGCTAAGGAAATGGAATCCAGAAAAGGAAAGCAATGGTTTGACCAAATTATACAGTTAATTAGTAGCAGAACTAAGACTAAGACTGAGGTCTTCCAGCTCTCTACCCATTAATCTTTAATATATCATGGCATTTCTGAATTAGTACCAAAACATCTTTGTAATCCTTACAAAATAGCTGTACTTTGTACTTCAGAACATATTCAAGTCATATAAATCACATGTGGGGATGGTGGGGACCGAGAAGGAGGAAAGGGATTTAATGAATAAGTTTTATTAATTAACATAAATATGTACAGATTTATCTCAGCTTCTCAGATTATTTTTAGGCTTTCTTGCCATCCATTTCTCTTCTCTATTCTAGCTGAAGTCCATGTTCTCGAGGCCTTTGGGCCAGGTGGACTAGCTATGAGGTCTGGGCTTATAATTTCTCTGTGACTCAGTTTCCTCGACATATACAACAAGACAAAAAAGGGTACTTCTCTCATAACATGGCTGGAGGGATTTAATAAAATAAGACATTAAAAACACAGTAAAATATGGTATATGCAAGCATTTAATATGTTATGGATGGATAAAATTGCCACATAACTGAGTTTCAAATGATGATGTTCATTACTTCTTATTCTCTTCTAGTAAGAGATTGCTTCTGGCTGGAATGTCTTCCCATCTTCCCTTTGAGAGTGTTGGTGGGAGGCAAATGTAATGGGGGTCACATTCTAGAGGTCAAAAGATGCTTTCCTGCATACTCTCACTCAGGACATTAAAGCCAAACACTCCCTAAGAGCAAGAGGAGAGTATGTGGGTGTACTGGTCATTAGTGAGGGGTTTGCTAGGTACTAGGAGCCAGTCAGAATCATATGGTGTGATGGGGCGCCTGGGTGGCTCAGTTGGTTGGGCGACTGCCTTCGGCTTAGGTCATGATCCCGGAAACCTGGGATCGAGCCCCACATCGGACTCCCTGCTCGGCGGGAAGCCTGCTTCTCCCTCTCTCACTCCCCCTGCTTGTGTTCCATCTCTGGCTGTGTTTTTCTCTCTGTCAAACAAATAAATAAAATCTTAAAAAAAAAAAAAAGAATTGTATAGTGTCTGATGAGTTCTCTCTGAGTTGCCCATCTGAGTTCTCTCTGCTGCCCATCTCCCCCTTCTCCCTGCCTTCCTTGGCCTTCTTCCCATGAATACCCCTCGCTTCTTCCACATTGAACATCTCAAAACTCTTATCAGTTCATCAACCCTTTATCCATGCTGAGTCTTTGCACCTAACTTTCCCTCAGCCTAGAACATTCTTACCACTCCCTACTTCTCCTGCCCATCACCTCCCTTCACCTTTTCTAGGCAACATACAGCCTCCAATGCCAGCTCTTCCTTGAATTCCGAATGTTCCTGGGCCCCTCCAGCATTTTGTTTTGACCTGTCAAATTACTATAAGAGGTGTGTTGAGTCTCTGTTCCCTACCAAGAGTGAGTTCCTTATGGACAGGGACCCACCTTACTCACTTCCCCATCCCAGCTCCTAGCACATGGTCTGGTACACCCTCAGTGTCCATGCAGATGAATTAGATAAATTAAGTGTCCTGCCCACAGCTGACTGCCATTCTTACCATGATAGGACCAGAGCTCTTTCCCTTCTGTGCTTAGAATCTGGCGCTCAATTAGGCTTCCAAATGTAAATTTTGTCATTTAATTATGAACCGTAGAAAAATGTATGTGTGAATGTGGGTATATTTTTAACCTTGGGTGCCTGCATTGTTTTTACCTTTGTCTGTTTTGGAAATGCTTGCCTTTCTTGGGATCACGCCTCTCTCTCAAAAAGTGGACATGAAAGAGAAGATGTGAATATTTTTATCTGACATTATTTTGGAGCATTGCTTTCCTTTTTTGCTGCTGTTTCCTTTTCATGGACCATTAGCAGCTTCCAAAGGCAATATCCTTTCACTGTCACACTATGCCATGGGGGGCCATTTCAACAACTTCAGACTAGGGCATTAAGTGCAATTCTGGATGAGAGTCAGCACATAACCAAATAAAAATAATAAAGGGAAGGCTTGTAGGAGCCATTTGGAACGCTGTCCTGTGCTGAATTCATTTGCAGCCTCGCAGAAACCTACCCATCACCGGTGATCAGCCCCGAGCCCGACCGTACCTTATTTAATTGTAAAGTATTTCATATCCTCAGAAACAGCCCTGCTCATTTGCTTTTCCTTTTTTGGAGATTGTCTTGCTGGAATGCTGAGATTCTAATCAGTGGGAGAAGGAGAAAATGCAGGGTTTGCTTTTAGCAGAAAAAAAAGGTGCATTTCTTACAGCTTCTCTCCCTTTCTTAAAATGAGCATTTAGGAGGCCTCTTTGGAAATTCTCCTAAAATAGGTGCTTAGCATAGGGGAGAAAGAAACAGAAAAACCAGGCAAATTAAGCTCAAGTGCCTAATTCAGCATGAGCCACTATCACTCCTGGTCTCCACATGGATGGCAGCTTCAAAAATGAACTGGCGAAAGTCAAGCATGGGCGTTGGTTTCTAGGCCAGTGTCCCTGATGGTCAACCCACTGGAGAGTGTCCTCAAGTCTAGCCAACCCAGGGAAGCTCAGCCTACATCAGTGTATTCCTAACTTTCCTGACATCAGGGGCCCTCAGAGAGGCCAGTTGTTAAAGACACTGATTCCCAGAGACCTCTCACCCTGAAATTCTCACTTAGTTGTTCTGGGGTGGGTAACAAGAATCAGTATTTTCAGTGGTTCTAGATGAAACTTTTGATCCGGTAGGTGAGAAAACACTGCCCTAATTTATTTATCCATTCTCTAAACAAACTTCTTTGATAACCAGTTTTGTATGAGGTGGTGTCCTAGAAACTGTGGGGACAGAGCAGAAACAGAGGGGGATCCTGCCCCCTGGAAGTCTACAAACTAGAAGAAGCTTGGGGCACCTCCAGAAAGCTGCTAGTCCGTGCTTTTGTCTTCAGCTTTTCTACAACTCAGTGATGCGGATGAATGAACACTGGTGGTGTAGTCACTCATCAGCCAGTCAAGAAATGCTTGGGGAGTCTTTGTGCTAGATACCATTCTTAAGACCTGCAAGGGTCACACCCCAGAGCTGATCCTTCAGTTCAGAATATCTAAGGACATAATATCTAAGGACAGGCTACATCAGAAGACCAGAGATGACTCATGAATCTGTTTAACTAAATAGTGCTATTGCAAAAATCATAGCTAATAGTCATCACATGCTTATCGTGTGCTAAGCTCTGTGTTGGACATTTCCCTCTAAGCTCCTTGAAGTGAAGGACTGTTTTGCTCACTGTTACATCCCCAGCTGTTAAGATAGTACCTAGCACATAGTAACTGCTCAATAAATATTGTTAAATAAATATAAATAAATAAATTTGTTAAATAAAAATTTGTTAATAAATAAATTAGCTGCCCTAATCATCAGGATAGTTCTCTGAGCTAAATACTAAATAGTTCAGATATTCTAGAGCTCTGGGAGGGAGCATAGAGAATCTGTATTTTTATTAAGGTCTTTGAGAGATTCTTCAGATCAGCCAGATTTGGGAAGTAGGAAATCTAGACCAACCACCTAACAGATATATAAATCCCTTGGACTACATTCTTCTTCAATATGTTTTTGGCTTCTTCTTGAACATTTCAAGGACAAGAAATTCACCACTAGTTATGCTAGCCCACAGTATAACCCATACCAAAGTCTAATTATTTTAATTATAGACATGCTCTTCCTTATGATTACCTGAATCTGACCTTTTCTTCACTACTTTTATCCTGATTTCCTCTCCAGGTAAAAGATGATTCCTATAATATTTAGCTCCCGATCACCATGAATAATGAAGAATTGGATCATACCATCACACCATGATCTAGAAACAAGAGAAATGCTGAATCCAAGCTGATCCGAACCAGGAGGCTTAGACCTCGGACTCATTAGAAAGCAACACTGTGCTCTGAGTTTAGGAAGTACATGGATCCAAGTCCCATAAGCTCAGGTTTGAAATTTGACCAACGTATTAATTATATGACCTTGTACAATTCCTTGGGCTCTCTGAACTTCAGTTTTCCCATATGTAATGTGCCAGTTTAAAATATGCTATCATGGTTTGTGTAAAATATAAAAGGTAACAATAACAAAAATAAAATCCATATGTAAAAGTAAAATAATACCACATAAAAAACATAGCTAACATTTTTTCATGTGCTTTTTATGTGCTGAGCACTGTCTCAGCTACTATTCCCTTAAACTCCTTTGGCCTGTTTTATTTTACAGCATCTGACACATAGTAACTACTCAATAAATATTGGTTGGATAAATGAGTCCACCCATGAGCTTATCTAATCTTCAAAATAGCTCTGTGAGCAAAATGCTACTGGTAACCCTATTTTACAGGTGGGAAAACTGACACTGGTTACTCTTTTAAGCAGGAGGTGATGGAACGGGAGTTTAAACCCAATACATTCCCAATGCAAGTCATTCTGTGCCTTTAGCCATTCATTGCTAATGTTAGTAAATGTACCATTAGATTTTGTGTCCTTATGCATTGTAACATCTGTTGCTGGAGGAGGCGTGCATGAATTTGGTTGTGGTACTGGAACTTAACCTGTCATTACTCCATTCTGTGGGTGATTGTGCATGTTTGGAAGCTGGTGGCACCAGAACGGGCCAGCATTCTTTTTGTCCAGCTCCTGGTGGCCTCGCCGCCTGCTTTGTGAGTTGCCACGCTTACCCAGAGCCTTCGGTTGTCTTTTCTTCCCACTGAACAGTCACTGGGAAAAGCGAGAACTCTAAAACTGCTGGACTGAAAATGAAATATGCAATGGCTTCGGGCTATGTGTTCCCTTTGCTGGGAAACACTGCCAGGATAATTGTTTCTACAAAAAGAAACTACAACTCTGGCAAAAAAAAAAAAAAAAATCAAACCCTCTGTTTGCTTGAACCTATCATAAAGCATTGCTGGTAATTATAGAAGCTGATTGTGCGACACTTTAGTTTAACTTAATTGGCAATTTTTTTAAGCCACAACACAATAATAATAGTAAAGAACGAGTCAGGTTCTAGAGATGGAACATTTAGCTTTGGTGAAATGTCAAAGATCTGTACACAGTGCCAAAGGTGTGGGAACGTAAATCTCTGCTGTCAGCTCTGTTATTTAAACCTCTTTGCTCCTTGCAAAATTCTGTTTTAAATTCTATTTCCTGAGTGCAGAGCCTGATGTGGGCTTTTAGCCCATTGTGGGTAAGCAGATCTTTCAGGGGTTGTGGGAAGAAATGTGCCCCATAAACTAATGCAGAAACATGAGAGTCCTGAGTCTGGGTGAGGTGGCTTGTGTGAGACCAAGTAATGTACCCCATTACCAGTTAAGCACATTTGCCTCTTTGGGGAGTTCATTTTACTGAATTAAAAATTGGTTAAATCTTTACCTCTTTTTCCCTCACTGGGGACGGTCTCATCCTTATTCCCTTCCCTTAGCCTCTTCCCTCATTCTCTTCATCATCATGTTCTTCCTCTTCATCTCCCTCATCATTACCAGTCTAAATAATAATAGTGACAACAGCCCGGGAGGTTATGATCATTGCTGTAGGCCAAATCTAAGGTCAAGGACTTTGGAGAGATTATCTCATCTACTCCTCGCTCAACAATTTAAAAGCCATTCATGACAAAGTGGCAGAGCTTAGACACGTTCCTGTCTAGCACCAAGGCATATGATTTTACCCATGATGACTATGACTTTTAGAGTTTTGTCTACAACTTGGCCCCCATCTCTGGAACAAAGCTTAGTGCTGGTTCACAGCGAAGGCAGAAAGCAGAGTGAAAACCTCAGGGCCATGATCCAGTGAGGCTTGAAATTGGTCTTGCTACCTGTAGAGCTGATAACTACTATGTCAGGGATGACCCTTGGGGCAGGGGTAGGGGAATATCTTCCTTCTAGGTGGCATTCTACCATGTGCAATAACCCCTCCCCATGACTCCTCCTCTGGGAGGGACTTCTACCCCCTTTCCTGGCCCAATTTGCCAGGTCCCCAATAGGCTTGAGGCTCTTCCCTGAACTCCAGCCCACTATCTGGGGCCAGAGAGACTCCTCCCTGTTTTTACAGTTCATCCCCCTGCAGAGCTTGGAGCTCCCAATCCTGTATACAGTGAAGACTAGATATTCCTTTCAAATGAAAATCTCAAGATGGTGACAATCCTAGTGATTTATTGAGTGCTATTTGCCAACGTTATGCAAAGTGATTTTCCTTGTACTGACTGTTCTCACAATGCACCTAGGAGGTTGGTCTGTTGTTCTGCCCATTTTCCAAAGGAGGAAATGAGATAGACAAGGGTTCATTCACAGAGATAGAAAGTGGCAAAGCCAGATGCATACCCAAAGTGAGCAAGCTTAATCATAACACTTTGCTGTAAAGCGTGGTCAATGGTTTAGGGAACCAATCTTTTAAAATGCATCAGATAAACATAACAGCTTCCAGGTCTACCTTAAAATGGGTGGGGTTCATGTAAAATTCAGGTTCCTGTCTCCTGATTCCTCAAGGGTCTTTTCTGCATTCAAATCACATTTTAGAATGCCTTTACATTACTTGACCTACAGTGCTGTGTAATGATTGGATTATAACTATAATCATATGCCATATTCTTACACTTACAGATATCTTTCTATTCAAAACTAGAAATAACCATATTAACACCTCTGTCTGTATGGGACTCATGAACATTCAACCATGCCACTGACATTCATATATATTATTGATACTGATCAGCCAGTTAACAGGGAATGGTAGGATTTTATGTGCTGACATTTGATATATATTCAGCAATATCTAGATGAGTAAGAAAATTGTCTTGATAGGTGATGTATACATGTATAATACGTACACAGTCTTATTCATTTGTAAAACAGTGGAGAGAAGGTTCTTATTAATGACACCCTAGAGGTAGCGGTGGGAAGTCATCCCAGGGAATGTGAGGTGGGGAGGAGCTAAGTCAGGACTATGGCTGGCTCTCTTTGCAAATGAACTGTGACTAAGAGGCGATGATCAAACAAGAAAAGGGAATTCAGTAGGTGGCTCAACAGGGGTCACAAGCTCTGAGACAGAAGAAATGAGTAGTTTTATATTCACACACAAGCTGGACTGAGTCTCCACGCTCAGCTCTGTGGTACCCACTCAGGGGTCACATGACAGCTAAAACAATCATAAAAGTAAAGTGGGCATGCCTTGGGAAAGATGAACATTGGAAAGAAAGGAACAGATTAGAGAAAAATGGACAAAGGATGGCTCTGGGAAGAAGCCCCCAAAATCTCCCTTTCATCACAGAGCTGTGCTGATCTCTAGGGTCAGCCCTGTGGCTAAGAAGGATGGGCTTCCTTCTCATATTCAAGGGGCTGAGTCTGAGGAAGAACTATTTGGATCAGTGTTGAGTGACAAGGACAGTGGCCAGAGAAAGTACTTTCTTAGCATGTCACCAGGCTGTCAGTGGGCCAGTCCAAGTCCTTCCATGAAGATTCTGAAGAACTTATAACTCCAGGTGAGAAAGATCTGACACGAACAGAGGGACTAGAGCCGAGGGCCCCTGCAACAGGCCTGTGAAGCCCACTGACGGCTGGATGAAACAAGCTCTGTGGTTCTGGGTTTTGTCTTCACATGTAATGACTGCTTTCACAATTATCAAGCAAACGTACCTTAGATTTCTTACTTAGTGAACTCTAACCTCCTGGGATTTTTCCTGGAGGAGATGTCACCTCTTAGGGGACACAGAAAGGAAGCCAGCTCTTGAGGTAGGGCTTGGGACCCAGAGGCTTCCATTGTACATGGGATATCCAGATAGATGTGGAGGGAGGGACTGAAGGAAGGACAGAGAGCTGGGCCCATACTAAGATACAGAGAGGGACAGACAGACAGGAGGATCTGCCTTCCTTCCAGGACACCCCTGGGGAACAGGCGGGCCTATGCTGGGGACAGGCCGTGCCGAGGGTGCATAGACTGGCACATGAACTGTGCCCAGGAGCACGGGAGACATGACCTGTGAGGTCTGACGCTTGTTCTTTCCTACAGCTTGGGGCTTATCCCCCTGTGCGCACATGTGGCCCCTGCCAAGGTGGTGGAAGGGGCTGTGGCTGGCTGGGGGACGCCTGCGCAGAAGCACAGCCTGAGTTTCACACCTGCCAGGCCTTGGGCTCTGGAGAGCACAACCCAGAATCGGCCCAATGACTCATGAAGGACACCACGTGGCTGCAGCTTTTTATCACCGTTCCCATGGAGTCCTTCTGGGAAGGAATACACTTGCCTGCTTCCTCTCCCTGGGCTAAGTTACTCATATGGTCTTGGAAAGAAGTAGTCTCCAAAGTTCTTGGGCTTATCAAGAATGTGAGGCCTGTGGAAGAGAACTTTAAAAACAAAACAAAACTAAGAATCATTTCAAGTACACAAAAGTATAGAGAAAAAAATAATTATATATCCAATACCCAGATTTAACAAGCATTGAGGTTGTAGCATATTTACTTCAGATTAAAAACAAAAAAGATTACTCATACAGCTCAAGTCCATTTTGATCCCATGTTTGTTCCCTTTCCTTCCTCTCTCCTTCCTCCCTCCTCCTCTTCTATGGGTGGAACAAAACTGTTTATCTGTGTTTTTCTGTTACTATACATGTGTGCGTCCATAAATGATTTAGTGATGTGTTTAAAATTTACATAAATGTTATCATATTCTATGTTTCCACCTTCAATTTCACCCAACATTAACTTTTTAAAGTTATCCATTTGACACAGAACTAGAGCTCGTTCATGTGTTTTAATTTCTTTCTTCCTCTCTCTCTACATTTATTATCTATCAATCAATCAGTCTATCTATCTATCTATCATCTGTCTCTAGGGAGAGAGATGTGAGATCTCTCTTTAGAAAGAGAGATGAGAGTTTGATTTGTTTCTAATTTCTTATATTCTCACATTTAATAGTTAAATTCAATTAGAATTTATTTTTGTATAATATATGATATAGAATTTTCACATGTCAAACTGTCACTTGAGGAAAAGAACATCATTTCCTCGACTGCTTTATAATGCTCCCTGTGTTCTAGTTCAAGTTCTGATACACCTATAGGTCTGCTTTTGGTCACTCTCATAATCCATCAACCTATGTCTCTATCTCTGAATCAATATAAAATTCTTCTAATGATTATAGATTTCAGTAAGATTTGATACCTGCTAGGGTAAGATACCTTTTTCTTCAAAATGAAATGCTGTGTGATTTAGATAGTAAGATTAGGCTTTGACTGACTTTATTGGAATCAAAACCAAAGTGTGAATTCACTCTGAGCCCAAGGGAGTGGGACATATTATATTGCCTGCAATTAGTCTTCAAAACAATCTGGTAGGATTGAAAGTATTATGCCTGTCTTAGAAATGATGAGGCTAAGAACTGGTCATGTTAGGTAACTTGTCTTCTGAAGACATTTAGAAAGCGGCATGAGCAGAATGTCTTTGACTTCATGTTGCTGCTTGTTAAAGATACTTTTCATCAAAACTTAGTGTTCTTGTGAAGCTTCATGAAAAATAATTTCTTCTGCCCTTGAATAATATGAACCATATATTTTCCTCTTTGGAGTCTAGGAAATTTAGATTTAAATTTGTTCTTAGCAATTTCAAAAGTTCCTTATGATTTAATTATTTATATACTAATTTTTGCTTATTTTCTTAATATCATCTTCTAATATGTGTTTTTTCCTGTCTTGATTTTAAAATATTTATCCCTACTGTACTGTGTTGATGCATGTCAGTTTTATAGCTAACTTTAAATAATTTACCAAAAAATTAATGACTACATGCTATTTCTCTTACAACAGTTCTTCTCAAACTGCAACATACATCTGAATCTCCTGGGGTCTTGTTGAAATAAAGATCCTCGCGCAATAAGTCTGGGCAGAGCCTTAGACTCAGCAATCCTGAAACAAGCTCCCAGGTGATGCGGGTATCACTATTGACCATGGGCCATACTTTGAGACGCAAGACTCCACCCCCAGATGAGAAGATTGTGCAATCACATCTCCAGGGCTCCCCAGAGGAGACATAGATGCCCACAGTGGGGTGAGAGTTACTGATGACCATTCACTGATTTTCTGTATTTTTAGATACCACGAGAAACTAAGGTGCTCTTGGATGTGATTTACTGTCCACCACCTTCCACAGCTGGACATGTGCCTTTCTGGATGAGGAGGACCACATAGGTAGTGAGGACGTTCTTCCTTTCTGAGCAGGTCTCAATTGGGTGGTATATTTGAATCAACAGCAAGGCTTTTTAAAAGACCCTATGGAGCCAAGCCACCTTCTAGCCCAATTCAATCAGGATTTCTTGGGGATAGGGCCTCGAGATTTTTTTTTTTCAAGTCTCCCAGGTGATTTGAGAGGGCAGGCAACTTGAGAGCCACTGCTTTCCAAGGAGGGAGAGAACTGGTCCCTTTTGTGGGTTTTGCGGGAAATCCTGCCCTCCCCTCAGAACACCCTCCTGAGAAGGGGAAGGGCCAGGCCAGCATCAGGCCAGAGCTCTCAAGGTTAGTTTTTCAAGACTGTTTCAACTCCCATCCCCTGGAAATTCTCCCTGTTGGGGTCCTTTATCAGACTGGGCTCTTTCAGAATTTTCCTATTTAAGATGCAAACACGAACTAGAGAGTGAACATCTTAAATAACACAGAACCGTTTCTGTACTCATGAAAGGTGAATTATGGACTGAATCCATTGTCCCCTTTTTCCTTACCTACCCTGGTCTGCATCTTTCTTTCTTTCTGCCCTTGTTTTTCAGGTCCAAGTTCACTGTGCTGGAAGGCAAGTGTCATGTTCTCATTATGGGTTTTATTTCTGTGAAGTGGAAAGCAGGGAATTTGAAATCCACATGACCCTGGAATTGCATTTTACTGCCCCTAAATATTCATCATGTGTTGAAAAGCAAGGTTTTTCTTCATATAAAAAAAGCCAGGATAATACTGACTTCACATGATTGTTCAATGAGTTGAAAGAGTTAAATTAATGAAATGAGACTATGTGACAGAATTTCTTTCACTTCACAAGAACTCAAATGTCAGTTTCCTTCCCTCTATCCTTCCACTCCCATTTAGAAAAAAGTTGCGATATATCTTTTTGTATAACTGCTAAAAGAGATTTGAGGAGACTAAAAGGAACAATAGAAAGCCAATATACAGGGTGCCTGGGTGGCTCAGTGGGCCAAAGCCTCTGCCTTCAGCTCAGGTCATGGTCTCAGGGTCCTGGGATCGAGGCCCGCATTGACCTCTCTGCTCAGGAGGGAGCCTGCTTCCTCCTCTCTCTGCCTGCCTCTCTGCCTACTTGTGATCTCTCTCTCTGTCAAATAAATAAATAAAATCTTTAAAGAAAAGAAAAAAAAGAAAGCCAATATACAAATATTTAATGGAAAGTGTGTGCCTGAGTGAGATCATTCTTTTAGAGAAATAACTATCACATGCCACCATTAAGAAGTAATGTGCTCTTCATAATCTTAATTCAAATGAATAAGTTTTGAACAGAAGAATTGCTACTAAATTCCTAATGAAACATAGCAATTACTTTCTCATTTTTTTCTTTCTTAATTTTGTTCTTTTAAACTGAGATCTTGGACTGCAAAGAAAATAAAAGTATGTTCACCAGCTTTTTTTTTTAATTTCAGTGATTTTTCCAATTTTCAAAACACCATTTTAAATACAGGTAAATGTTTATATTTGTTATAAAAACCCATTCCTATTCCATTAGAATATTTCACATAGTAGAATTTCTTTTCTGCCTAAGAGTAAGTGATTCTCATTTCTTATATCTTCAAAATTTAAATTATGAAATTCTTCTCAGAAGGCCTTGGTTCTGAGCTGTCCCAGGGATAATCTTGAATATCATTATTTAATTTCATGACCCCCCTAACCTTGTTGCTACCCACATGTTGAAAATGTGTTAAACAACGTATTTAATATTTAAGCTAAGAAATGTTTTGTTTCAAGCAATTTTATGGCTCCTTTGTACTAATTGGAGGACGAGGGCTAGAAGACAGCATATCATATATAGACACTATATAAATGGACACTGAGGTGATTTAAAAAATCAAGTGACATAGCACGGCATTTGCTTTAAAACACAAAGGAATAGTTTTCGTGGCTACAAAAAAAAAAAAAAAGAAATAAAATAAAATAAAAGCAAACCAAGCTTTTTTTCTTTAAACATGTGGTCCCTTGTTTACCACTTTTGATAAAGATGTAGATACAGAGAACTGTTTCTCTACAAAAGAGAGGAAATAGCATGTGCATCATGCTAAATGGCATATGTCACATGACCTTTAGGTCATGGAGACTGTAGGGAATGGTGAGGACTACGGTGAAGCGCAGATTATGTCCACTTGTTGCCATGTGGGAATGGAGCCCAGGGTTGCCAGATCTTTTGAGTTTTCAAGGAAAACAAACAGCCTGGATTTTTATGTTAAAATGTCCTAAGTTTTAAAATACATATTTTCAAAAACAATTTATGGGACAAATAAAACATGACTGCCAACAAAATTCTGCTAAGGAACCACAAATTCACGATTGCGGCTTTAAAAATACCACCAAAGAATCAAGGGGATACAATTTCAGTGAGGTGTTTGGTATGAAGTCTAGTTCCTTTCTAGATCGATTATTGACTGTCTTTTTTTAAGGTTTTATTTATTTATTTGACAGAGATAAACGCAGCTGGAGAGGGAACACAAACAGGGGGAGTGAGAGAGGGAGAAGCAGGCTTCCCACAGAGCAGGAGCCTGATGCGGGGCTTAATCCTGGGTCTCCGGGATCATGATCTGAGCTGAAGGCAGTCGCTCAACCAACTGAGCCACCCAGGAGCCCCCAAATTGTTGATTGTTTAGAAGCAATGCGAGATGGTGTATTTGTGTGTGTGTGTGTGTGTGTGTGTGTGTGTGTGTGTGTGTGTGGTGTAGATAGCAGGCTATTGGAAATCTATTTGGTTGAATGGAACATGATACAAAGTACATCACCATTCTGTGATGGAATGTTGAGGATTGAAGGCACATATCTGAAGCAAGTGGGAAAGGAATAGCATGCGGAAGGGCACGACGGTTGTGTCAGTGGGGACAGAATGAGTCACCTGGAAAAATTGGCAGGGTGTAAGAGAGAATGATAGTCTGGGTGAACAGTACAAGTCTTGGTGAGACAGCGACCTGGCAAAGAGGAACTACTTTTGGGGGCTATTTTTAGAAATATCAACAAATGTTAAACAGGACATTCCTATCTTGGATATAGTGGACTAAAAAAAGACTCATGGCTTTTTAAGGTTTTTCACCTTGCATCCTCTTCTTAGCAATTGCCGATTGCTGTTTCCACCCTCCCTGTTGTCATACTCCTCCACTTCTTTTCTTTTTCTCTAGAGAAGTACAGAGGAGGCTCCTCGAGCTCAGCATGGTCCCCCATTCTGTGTCCAATCACCTTTCCATACTTGTGTACTGAAAGGAACCAGCGCCCTGCACACAGACTTAGTGAATTCTAGATAGGTATTACATGCGTTTGTTGTTGTTTTCAACAGGAACTTCCCCATGTGAGAGAAAGAAAGAGGAATTTGTATTCACACTGTTTTGTAGAGTTCTAAAATGTGTTTTGGGGGGATATAATTCAAACACTAAAATAATCCATTTCATGCATATTAATTGATTTTTACATGAAAACAATTCCCATTTGCATGAGAGCTTTGGCAAGTCTTGAGTCTAGGGAAGATGTTATAAGGAGTAGTGGGGAGAAAATGAAACCAAACATCACACTGTATTGGCTAGAGCTTAGAAAACCAAGTGCCCTCATAAGAGTTTTCCTTGCTGTCAATGGCAGAAGTCTGCTGGTCCTCCTGGCTCATTGCTGGTTACTCTGTGTCTATCATCGTCCATCCAGAGTTTCAAGTTTTTAGTTCATTAGGTTTGAATCCTAAGCCTCTTCTGTTCTCTCCCAATTGTCTCTCCTTAGGTGAGTTTATTCTGTTCTATGGATTTAAAAACTGTCTTTGTGTTGCTGTCTTCCACGTGTGAATCTCTAAGCCCAGATAACTCCCCTGGTTTCCATCTCCTTGACACTCCACTTTGATGTTTTATCAGCACAGAAAACTCACTTCCTAATGACTTAAACCAAAGGACATTTTATTGGCTCACATACCACATACAAAAACAAATAGATGGACTTCAAGATAGGCTGAATCCAGAGGCTCAGGCTCCATTTGTCTGTACTTTTCTGCTGTCTCCTCTTCCCACACCACATGCTAGCTTTATCTTCTCTCCAGTAGTGAGACAGCTCTGACAGTTCCAGACCTTTAGGCCTTCTCTCCATAATGTCCAGAAGAAGATAAAAGGATGCTCTCATCCTAGATCCATGCATAAAAAGGAGGAAGTTTCTTTCCCCCCAAATCCCCAGAAAAACTTTCTTTGAGTTTGCTTGGTTTGAATTAAGACATGTTCATTCCTTACCTTTCCTTCCACAAGTCCCATGCAGACTGGTTTAGCCCTCCAATCTCTAAATTACCCACATGGCAAATATATGGGATGGCCTTGAAAGTTTGGGCTAATATTCTCAGCTCTATAAGATTTTGCACCCATTTTTAAAAAAATACTGAGTGGTTTTTTTTTAAGATTTTTTTATTTATTTGACAGAGAGAAACACAGCCAGAGAGGGAACACAAGCAGGGGGAGTGAGAGAGGGAGAAGCAGGCTTCCCACCGAGCAGGGAGCCCGATGTGGGACTTGATCCTGGGTCTCCGGGATCATGATCTGAGCCGAAGGCAGTTGCTTAACCAACTGAGTCACCCAGGCATCCCCCAAAATACTGAGTTTTTGTATTGTTCACTTTATTATTGTGGAATAAAATCCAATGAGAATTAAGTTAACCTACATACTTAATTGATTTAATGTCCTCATTCCAATATAAAAGAGAAATGAAAGGTGTTAATAGTGAAATAATATATATTTCAATATGCAAGTGGTGGGGCACAGTTATGTTAGAACCTCACTACTCAGGTGCGGTCCATGGGCCAACAGCATCAATGCCAGCTGGGAGCTTGTTCGAAAAGCAGAATCTCAGGTCCCAGCCCATACAACTTATCTGGTTATAACACCCTCCCCAGGAAACTCGTGCATCTGAGGCACACTCTGCATGAAGACATAATGTAGTCAGATGTTTTTTCCTATCTGTAGAGTCATAGTGAATACGGTAACCACAAACATAACTGTTAAGATGTGTTGTGTTGGCAACTCAGACATAGTTTGCTGGTATGATTTTTGGAAATAATGAACAGCACTTGAGACAAGAATACACCAGAATACCATGTGCCCTCAATTTGCATAATAGTTGCAATCCTGGAAAATACAGAGTATAGTAAATGGTGCAAAAATACCTTGCGTTTACATGTAAAGTGGAGTTTGGTTTTTAGGGTTGTATAATCATAAACAGGTTTTATACCTGATTCAGGTTTTTACTTCTGATTTTTAATATCAAGTCAGACATGAGAAAGCAGTATAAGATCATGGGACGATTCTGGGGATTTTCCCTTATCTGCTGTCAGATCTTTTGTCCCCTGTGCTGCTAGCACTAAGTTTAGTTTGAGGTGGAGAATTCAGCTTCTCTAAACTGGCAAAGCTCAGTTTATGGCAGGTCAGATTCAGAAAGGGTCTGTTGGAAATTTCCAGGGATTTCATAGAGTACAAGCCCAGGCTATGAATCACAGAGGGCAACCATTCACAAGTATAAATAGGCAAACTGTATGTAGATGCTTTCTACTAAAGTTAGTTAAGATGAATGTGTGCAAATGTATCTGCCATACTGATAATTACCATGAATCTGGGGACCTCGTCATTTTTCTCACTACAATAGTCTCATTTCTTACCACCATGGTTCTCAAATTTAGCAGATATCAGAATGAACTGGGGGGTGTATTGAAACAAAGATTCCTAGGCCCACCTCCAGAGTCTCTGATTCAATAGGCCCAGCATGGATCTGAGAATTTGTAGTTCTAACAAGTTCCCACATGATGCTTCTTAAATTAGCCAAAGTCCAAGGATCACACCATGAGAACCACTGACCCAGTAAATATCTGTGAATGAAGGAATTATATTCAACTAGTCAACAAATACTTCAAGTTTGTACTAGTGCTGAGTGAAGTACACAAGTCACCATCCTGGCCCAGAGAAAGAAACACCCGAGTCAGGGAGAATAAACAGGTGTGGTAAGTGTGCCACTGGAGAACGGTGTCCTCAAAGTGGGAAACTGAAAAAAGATTAAGAAAGACAATTCACAGAGGCATGGGCAGCACTCATGGAAACACAGGTATGTGGGGTGCCCAGTATTAGCAGAAATAGGAAGCTTTGACCTTCTCTGGCTCTGAAGAGGCAGCACTGGGAACTGTTATAGGAATAGTGAGTGCTGTAGCACTGGGAGATGGGCTGCCTGGCGGGGCTGAGGCCTCAGGTAGAGGACCCCTGAAACAACTACACTGATGGCGTGGTGAGGGACAGAATGCCCCCTTTCTCCACCTTACCCTCCAATCTCCTTACTGACTTCCATGTAGTGTTGCCAAATAAAATATAGGGCGCCCAGTTAAATTTGGATTTCAGATAAACTGTGAATTCGTTTTAGTATATGTGCAATACTTAAATATACTACTAAAAAAATATTTCTTGTTTGTCTAAAATTCCAACTGGGTGTCCTGTATTTTACTGTTGTTAAATCTGGCAACCCTCTCCCCATGGGCAAACCAGAAGCTGGAACATGGGGTACTGAGACTTTCTTCAGGGCGTGGAGCTGGTAGAGATAGAGGATGTGGAAATTGGAGAATAATTGCATGTTTGTATGATCTGGTAGAAAGAGAAGGAGAGAGGGAGAACTGATGATTCAGGAAAGATTAACATCATTCATGGGAAACCTTGGAGTGGAACATTAACATGTTGTCCACAGTGACAAGAGTAAAGACAGCACATGTGGGCACAGAATCTTTGCAGTGGCTTGCAAGCACATCAGGATCCCCTCCACCCCTCCTACTATCATTCTTTCCTTATCTCCCCCTCCCTTCTCTCTCTCCCTCCCCCTTCCTGCTCCAAAATCACTGGCCACCTTGCTGTTCTTTGGTATGTTTTAATAAGTAGGAGTTCAAAAATAGCCCTAGATGCTCATTTGGGGTTACCTGGACAATGAGGTAATTGGGACTCCCTTGGTTCTGGCAGGAGAGGTTGTTCCAAAATTTAGCTCCTCGTGAGAATAATGGCTTCCTTTCTCTGGCCGGAAGGGCTACAAATTGTCGTGAAACCTAAGTTCACCAAATAGCCTCCATAAACACCTGGCATCTTAAACTCTAGTGTTTATTCCCCACTGAGAAGGTCATTCTCACAGGGAGGTAGGCCCTTCCACTGGGGCACAAACCCACTGTGTGTCTGAGCCCAGCACACCTTGCCATGGGATGGAGGGCAGGGGTTGTGTGCCTCCTCTAATCCCATGGATCTCTTATTTGTAAGATTCTCCAATAAAGCCTGTTCATTATACATTTTGTGGGATGTGATGGAATTTATCCTGAGCCAGGATGAAGAATCTCGTATCAACATAAAGATACTTAATGCAAATGGCCCTTGAATATTCTACATGTTGCACTTGGTATATGTTCTGCTAGTAATATCATCCCCTAAGATGTGCTTATGGCATATTCTCTCATTTCTCTCTGGTCTCTGCAAAAATGTCTCATTAGGAGGACTCTTCCTTACTATCCAAGATGAAGCAGCAATTTGGTCCACTCCCTAGGACTTTTAAATTCTACATCTTGTTGGGATGCCTGGGTGGCTCAGTCAGTTATGCATCTGACTCTTGATTTCAGCTCAGGTCATGATCTTGGGTTCATGAGATTGAGCCCTGTGCCAGAATCTGGGCTCAGTGTGGAGTCTGCTTAGGATTCTCCCTCTCCCTCTTCTTCTGCCCCTCCCCTACTCACGTACACTTTCTCTCTCTCTCTCAAATAAATAAAAAAAAAATCTTAAAAAAAATAAAAATAAATTCTGTGTTTTGTTTGTCATCTGTACTATGTAATTTGGATATAAATCCCTTGAGGTTGATACTTTATTTTGTTTCCTATTATATCCCAATGTCTAAAAGAGTATCCAGTGTGTAGTAAATGCTCAAAAATATTTTTGGAAGGATACATAAATGAAAAAAATAGATATTAATTGGACAATGAATTGTAGGCATGGCAAGATTGAAAATGGTGACTTCATTTAGAAAGTCAGATCTCCAAGGAAGCAAAAGACCATGGTAATTTGGATTAGGTTAGAGAATTGGAATCAGAGGGAATCAGATTAGGAATGGTTTTAGAGAGAAGGTTGGTAGGACCTGCTGGCAGATTTGATTTGGTAGATGAAGAAGAGGAAAGACTCAAGGAAAACCCCCTCTATGAATAATTGAATGGATGGGATTTCCAGTCGCTCAGATGGGAAAAAGGCTTGTGAAGAAGCACATTGGAGTGGGTTGGGAGGAAAATCAAGAGTTTAGGTGTGTCAAGGTTGATATATCCAAGCAATTGGATATTCTAGGCTCAACTTGCAGGAAAAGGTCATTGTAGAGATATAAATTTGGGAGTTTCATTTGATTTTCAAAACCAAGGGGACTGTTTTAATTAATGTAGGGAAAATATATTAACAGCAAAGAGAGAGGAGGGCCAGAGAGAGTCTTATTACCCTCCAACATTTAGGGGCCAAACAGAAGAGAAAAAGCAAACAAAATGGATTGAGAAGGAATAATCAGTGAAGAAGGAAAAATAAAAACAGAAGTATACAGAGTCTTTTAAAATTTAATTTCAATTAGCTAACACATAGAACATCATTAATTTCAGATGTAGAATTCAGAAATTCATCAGTTGCATATAACACCCAGTGCTCATCATATCACATGCCATCCTTAATGCCTAACAGCCAGTTCCCCCACTCCCCCACCCCCACTCCCTTCCAGCAACCCTGTTCCTTTCCCATAGTTAAGAGTCTTTCATGGTTTGTCTCCCTTTCTGATTTCTTCTCATTCTGTTTTTCCCTCCCTTCTGCATGCAGAGTCCTAAATACCAAGGGAAAAAAAACGTGAGCAGGCAGAAGTTAATTAGTACAAATTTCATGGAGAGAAAATGGCAATATGTATCAGTGTCTTAAAGATAATCACACTTTTTATTAAGTAATTCAACTCTTAAAAATCTAGCCTATAAAATTCAAAAAA
>PITA01011261.1:0-67630 GCA_004023965.1 Spilogale gracilis | reverse complement strand
TTTTTTTTTTTTTTTTTGTTTTTTTTTTTAAGATTTTATTTATTTGACAGAGAGAAACACAGCCAGAGAGGGAACACAAGCAGAGGGAGTGAGAGAGGGAGAAGCAGGCCTCCCGCCGAGCAGGGAGCCCGATGTGGGGCTCGATCCCGGGTCTCCGGGATCATGACCTGAGCCGAAGGCAGTCGCCCAACCAACTGAGCCACCCAGGCGCCCCGTGAATTTTGTTTTTAGTAGAAATCATTAACACAGGGAACTCAGCATTTCTTTGTGTCATAAGCAACCTTAATGGAAGATTTATGTTCCAAGGTCTTAATCTGAAGATGTTAGCCTCATGTCCATACTTGGTCTAATTTTGAAATATTTATATTTGTTGAATATTATCTATTTGTTCGAAGAATTTTATTTAAAAATTTACGTATCAATTAGAAATTTGTTAGATCTCATCTTATTAATTATTGGTAGTTATAATAAGCTTTTAAAATTTAATTGCCAGATGTTTTGATTGCCATTCTTTTTTTTCTGCTGCTACTAAATGATTTTAAATCTTCCAGAACTAATCTAAGTGCATTTGGACATTCATTAAATGTTGTCTGACCTAAATTTTTTAGGGGGAGGTAGGAGGAGGGAGTTTATGGCCAATAATCATTCAAAGAGAGTTGTCTTGGTAGTTGAGTCTTTTTTTCCTTCAAAAGATGCTCTAAATTCAGCTGAAGTTTTATCTGAAGATTTTACTTCATATTTTAGTTTTCATTGGCATTTATTTTCTCATTTTGACCTGTATTCACAAATTAAGAATAAGTATGGGTCCTTTTTCCTGGTAAGAGAAATACACTTTTCAAAAAATGTTGTAGCACTATCAGGAGATTTTCTAGGCTATTGCTTTTTTTTTTTTTAGGCTATTGCTTTCTTTGTTAGAAAAATTAAATTATTCTCCAGTGCTTAAATATTAAGGTAGAGAGAGCACTATTACTGTACTCATGTACAGGAATCTTTGTTCTTTTTTAAACATTTCCTATTCCCTTTCCTCCTCTTAAGTGAATATTGTCATTTTCATAAATGCATGTTTCAAGATAAAACTGCATGCAGTATTTCATTTTTGTGCTATATTTCTGTTCTGATAATGATAGTAGAGGTAGTACTTTGCTTCACCAGATTTAGCTCAGGCTTGTGCTGTTTCCTTTTTTTACTGGAAAATGGGTTCAAGTAAGGTGGAAAGCTAAATACTCAAGAACTGTTCAGAAAATACTTGTGTCCTTGGAAGAATTTAAGACATTTCAGTTTAAGTTTCACAGATGTTTGACAGAATGTAGATTCTGTCTTTGTTCTCAGGGACCTGAGACAGCATCTCCATAATAGCACCAAATTGTTTTAACGTGGAAAAACTGGCAGACTCAATGATTTGGAGGTTATGAGAGGAATAAAATAATTATTTAGACTGAGGCAGAATATTTGATTATTTTTTAAGCCATATTAAAATGGGCAACTGCTGGAGGTAGTTTTGTGTTTTTCTTCCTTTATAGTTTAGGATGGGGTACTAAAACTGTTTAACGTGTGTGGTAAGACATGCAGCATTTAGAAACAGAATTGTGTGTGTGTTTTTTTAAAGATTTTATTTATTTATTTAACAGAGAGCGTAAGCAGGGGGGAGCTGCAGAGGGAGAGGAAGAAGCAGGCTTCCCACTGAGCAGAGGTGGGGTTGGGGTGGGGGGCCTGCAGTGTGGGACTCAGTGCTCCGTGGGCTCAGTCCCAGGACCCTGGGATCATGACCTGAGTGGAAGGCAGACGTTTAACCGTTTTAACCGTTTAACCGACTGAGCCACCCAGAATTTTTTTTTTTTAGGCATACTTTATGATCTTCTGTTAGTGGATTACTTAGGGAGAAGAGTATGGACAGATCTACTGATCGGGGAAACATTCTTAGCAATTGGTTTAGTTTCCTCTTATAACTAGGGAAGAACTGTTTTTATACTAAGGAAATAAAAGTATCTTACACAGGTGGATTGCCTTATCATAAACCATCCAGTGATTCCTTACACAATTTGAGCAAATCTTTGAGATGCTAATGAATAATAGTTCATGATGACATTATCACTTATATTCTAGTGAGTATATGGCCTGTGATTGACAAGATGGAATTATGTTTCAATTATTTTTTTTTTAAAGATTTTATTTATTTGACAGAGAGAAACAGAGCCAGAGAGGGAACACAAGCAGGGGGAGCGAGAGAGGGAGAAGCAGGCCTTCCCGCCGAGCAGGAAGCCCGATGTGGGACTCGATCCCAGGTCTCCGGGATCATGACCTGAGCCGAAGGCAGTCGCTCAACCAACTGAGCCACCCAGGCGTCCCTCAATTATTTTTTTTTTAAGATTTTATTTATTTGACAGAGAGAAACACAGCCAGAGAGGGAACACAAGCAGGGGGAGTGAGAGAGGGAGAAGCAGGCTTCCCGCCAAGCAGGGAGCTTGATGTGGGGCTCCATCCCGGGTCTCCAGGATCATGACCTGAGCCGAAGGCAGTTGCTTAACCAACTGAGCCACCCAGGCGCCCCTCAATTATTTCTTAAAATTATTTAACAATGGCTGTACCATTAGATTAGGTGGGATGAGGTGGACACACTGACATTCCCTCCTCCCCACTGGAAGGATTATTGTGAAAGAGGTGCTTTAAGCTTATTAAAACAAATAGAAAATGAAGCTGTTGAAAATATGAATAAGCAGGTATGTTCATCATGAGAAGGAATACTTGACTTCGCTTTTTAGTAGCCTGGATACAAAGGGAAAGATGAGTTACTTGATTCCATTTGGTTCTTCTGTCAAAAACCAATGTGTAGGGCATCTGGGTGGCTCAGTGGGCTAAAGCCTCTGCCTTCAGCTCAGGTTATGATCTCAGGGTCTTGGGATCGAGGCCCACGTTGGGCTCTCTGCTCAGCAGGGAGCTTGTTTCCTCTGCTCTCTCTGCCTGCCTCTCTGCCTACTTGTGATCTCTCTCTCTCTCTCTCTCTCTCTCTCTCTCTGTTAAATAAATAAGTAAAAAATCTTAAAAGCCAATGTTTACTTTCTAAAGTGAATTGAACCTTAGGGACAGTGAGAACCACAAGGAATTGTTTTAATACTTTATAACAAATATTGAAGTGATCTTGATATACTTTTTTTTTAAGGATTTTACTTATTTATGTGAGAGAGAGAGAACAGGAGAGAACCCAAGCAGGGGGAGCTGCAGAGGGAGAGGGAGAAGCAGGCTCCCTGAGCCTAACACAGGGCTCTATCGCAGGACCCCAGGATCATGAGCTGAGCCAAAGGCAAACACCTAAATGACAGAGCCACCCAGGCGTCCCAACTTTCTTAAATATTTACTCTTAACAAAAAAAGAGCTAGATGGTAGACATTTTTAGGTTACACTTTCTTTTTTTTTTTTTTAAGATTTTATTTATTTGACAGAAACACAGCCAGAGAGGGAACATAAGCAGGGGGAGTGAGAGGGAGAAGCAGGCTTCCCTCCGAGCAGGGAGCCCGATGTGGGACTCGGTCCCCGGGTCTCCAGGATCATGACCTGAGCCGAAGGCAGTTGCTTAACTAACTGAGCCACCCAGGTGCCCCTAGGTTACACTTTCTGATGCTAGTCTGAAGCAGATATTTCTGTGTTGCTTGTTGGAAGGAAGATTGATTTTGTTTTATATTTCAGATAAGCTTGTGGTAGGTTTAACATTTTGAAAAATTAAAAAAGCTTAACCACTGTTCTCTTTTTTTTTTAAGATTTTATTTATTTATTTGACAGAAATCACAAGTAGGCAGAGAGGCAGGCAGAGAGAGAGAGGAGGAAGCAGGCTCCTTGCTGAGCAGAAAGCCCAATGCAGGCCTCGCTCCCAGGACCCTGAGATCATGACCTGAGCCGAAGGCAGAGGCTTTAACCCACTGAGCCACCCAGGCGCCCTTAACCATTGTTCTCAGCACATTGGAAGATTTGTCTAGTTCTTCAGGAAAGTAGTTGAAAGTACTTGGGGTCAAACTTAAATCAGTTTATTTTACCATTTATAATGTGCTCTCTGAAAAAAAATTTTTAATAGGTGTTCAGAAACTAATAACTAAATGAGATTTTCAAACTGTGCAGATTTAATTAGTTTCCATTGGCAAGGCCTTTTTATTCTTTGACTTTGAAGATAATTTTGTGAGACCTACATGTGAATTTTTGACCAAGAAAAGTTCACTTTATTAACTTTAAACAGCCTTACTCTGCTCATCATGATGATGGAGTATTGAAATAATCAAAAGACAGAATGGCGAGCTACAACAGCATAGATAATCTGCAAAGTAGATAATCTCTCTGTGGGTGATTGTAATGTGGCATATTTCACTTTAGGTGTGATATAGAGTGATATTCTAGAAGTTTTAAAAATTATTTGTTTTATTGACTGCAGAAAAAGGACTGCTAGACATTAAAAGTAAAAAAAAACACGCATTCATTGGTTTTCCTTTTTGTTAGAACCTTGTGCAACTTATAATAGGAATATTTCTTTTTATAAATTGTACCATTAAAACAATGTAGAAAATTGCATAAAACTTAAATGTAGAGCTTAAAGAATCAGTGTAATATGCACACCCGTGTAACTAACATCCAGGTCAAGAGAACTGCCCTTCGAGATTACATACTTTTTGGTTTTCTCTTCCTTGTTTATTTACAATTTTACTACCCTATAAGCTTAAATTTGTTCTTGAATTTCCTGTAAGTGGAATCATAGAAGGTGTATTCTCTAGTATCTGGCTGCTTTTGCTCAACATTATGTCTTTAGGATCCATTGGTATTTTTGCAAGTATTTTCCATTCTTTGATTTTTATAGTTATAAGATGCTCCATTGCATAACTCTATCACATTTTTTTAAAATTTCTCACGCTATTGATAAACAGTTTTGCTTTTTGAAATTTCAGCTATTAGCAACAGTGCCAATAGGAACATACAAGTATCTTGGTATGCATAAGCATGTGTTTTTATGGGATATATACTGAAGTGTAGAAAATTGCTGGGGTCTAGATTGTGACTAACTTTAGCTTTCCTATAAACTATGAAACTATTTCAAAATATACTCCCACCAGCAGGTGTATGAGAGTCCCCTTGCTTCACATCCTTGCTAACATTTAATATTGTCACACTTTAAATATTTTATTTATTTGTCAGAGACACGAGAGAGCACAAGCATGGGGAGTGCAGGTGGTAGGGAGAAGCAGGCTCTGTTGAGATATGGGACTTTATCCCAGGACCCTGGGATCATGACCTGAGCCTGAGGCAGATGCTTAACCAATTGAGACACCCAGGCGTCCCTAATGTTAATCGGACTTTGTGTAATGGTGTTTTTTGTTTTTTTTAAAGATTTTTATTTATTTGACAGAGAGAAACACAGTCAGAGAGGGAACACAAGCAGGGGGAGTGAGAGAGGGAGAAGCAGGCTTCCCGCTGAGCAGGGAGCCCGATGTGGGACTCGATCCCCGGTCTCCGGGATCATGACCCGAGCCGAAGGCAGTTGCTTAACCAACTGAGTCACCCAGGCGCCCCTGTAATGGTGTTTTATTAGGAATTATATTTTCATGGACATCTTTTTCAATTCTTATTTTTTAAAAAAGATTTTATTTATTTGTCAGAGAGAGCACAAATAAGAGCACACAAGCAGGGAGAGTGGCAGGCAGAGGGAGAAGGCAGGCTCCCCGCTGAGGAAGGAGCCTAATGTGGGACTCCATCCCAGGACCCTGGGCTCATGACCTGATCCGAAGGCAGACACTTAACTTACGGAGCCACCCAGACGACCCCATGGGCATTTTTTTATAGTTACTGGCCAGTTGGGTTTTTGATTTCTTGTGAAAGGCTTCTTTATATTTTTTCTCCCATTTTCTTTACTTTTTTAAAGATTTTATTTATTTGACAAAGAGGAACATAGCTAGAGAGGGAACACAAGCAGGGGGAATGAGAGAGGGAGAAGCGCAGGCTTCCCGCCAAGTAGGGAGCCCAATGTGGGACTTGATTCCGGGACTCCGGGATCATGACCTGAGCTGATGGCAGAGGCTTAACGACTGAACCACCCAGGTGTCCCCCTCTCCCATTTTTCTATTGGATTGTTTGCATTTCTTTCATTGATTTGTAGTTCTTTATAGAGTCTGTATTTGTGTCCTTTGTGGGTTATACTATATATGTGGTTGATGCCTTTTGTTACCCTTTGGCTTGCATTTCCACTCTTAAAGTGGTGACTTTTGATGAACTGAAGTTATTTATTGTAGTGCCAGATTTATTGACCTTTTGCTTTTATGATTAGTAGTTTTTTTGTGTATTTAAGCAGTCTTTTCCCCATTCCAAGGCAAATGAACTTCTATGATCTTCTGGAAACGTATTATTTTGCTTTTCATTTTTTAAAAAAGATTTTATTTATTTGACACACACAGAGAGAGAGAGAGATCACAAGTAGGCAGAGGGTCAGGCAGAGAGAGCAGAGGAAGCAGGCTCCCTGCTGAGTAGAGAGCCTATGTGGGCCTTAATCCCAGGACCCTGAGATCATGAGCTGAGCTGAAGGCAGGAGCTTTAACCCACTGAGCCACCCAGGAGCCCTTGCTTTTCATTTTTTTAAGCCTTACCTAAGTGGAGTTGGTTTTTATGTATACTGTGAAATAGGGTTTGCAGTATATTGTGTGGATGATGTATATGAAGAAAATCCAGCCTCACACAGATAAATAGTTGGCAAAAGGAGGAGAATTTTCATAGTCTTTTTCAGATAATTGTAGATGTTCTTCTTTGGTATCATGTCAAAATTTGTCAAGTAGTAGTTTCTTAATGGTTTGTTACAAGGCCGAATCCAAAACCACATCAGTGAACTTTTTGTATTTTGTTGAATTAAAATGCATTTGTCTTTTACTTGGAATCTTTTACCCATGCATTATTTTGCAACATCATGCATTGGTCACTTGGAAAATACTGGTTCACTGAATGCTGCAGCTCTTCTAAATATTGACACAGTACATTGTATTAAATTAAAAAAAAACTCACATTCTTTTTTTTAAAAAAAGATTTTATTGGGCACCTGGGTGGCTCAGTGGGTTAAAGCCTCTGCCTTCGGCTCAGGTCATGATCTCAGGGTCCTGGGATGGAGCCCTCATCGGGCTCTCTGCTCGACAGGGAGCCTGCTTCCTCCTCTCTCTCTGCCTGCCTCTCTGCCTACTTGTGATCTCTCTCTCTGTGAAATAAAATAAAATAAAATCTTTGCTGAGAAGAGAGCCAGAGCTGATGTGGGGCTCCATCCCAGGGCCCTGAGATCATGACCTGAGCGGAAGGCATAGGCTTAACCCTCTGAGCCACCCAGGCACCCCTCCCACATTCTTTAATATCATCACTGAGCTAATCAGGAAAGTTTTTATGAATTGGGGACTAGTCAAATCCTTGATGGCAGCTATAGTTTTTCAGTATTTGGATTTTTGTTTGGAACTTCACATTTTATCATTGGCAACAAATACTCTCAGTTGTTTTCCTTGAAGTTACTGGCTCAGTTGGTTCATTTTTGAGAAAACGCCTGCCAGAGACCCAGATCTCAATAACTGTTGCTTGTCAGTTCTTTCAAGTAAAAATGGCATTTTATGAAAAAGCAACTAGCTCAGGTCACATTTTAAACAGTTGCTTAAGTGATTTTCCTGGAGACAACTATCGTATTTTGGTGTGTGGCAGAAATGTTCTATGTGTACCTTCCATTTTGTCACATAGAATATTAAAATACATGTTTTTTTTTAAAAAAAGACATATCTCAGGGCTCATAATTTAATTAAATTAATATTTTACTACTTCCTCAAGCTCTTTTTTTAAAAAGATTTTATTTATTTGACAGAGAGAAACACGGCCAGAGAGGAAAGATAAGCAGGGGGAGTGAGAGAGGGAGAAGCAGACTTCCTGCCGAGCAGGGAGCCTGATGTGGGACTTATCCAGGGTTTCCGGGATCATGACCTGAGCCGAAGGCAGTCGCCCAACCAACTGAGCCACCCAGGCGCCCCAAGCTCATTTTTTTAATTGTAGATAAAAACACATAACAAGATAAGCCTTAACAAATTTTTAAATGAACAGTACCGTATTGTTAAAAAAAAAAAGCACAATGTTGTACGATAGATCTCTGTAGATCTCTGGATCTTTTTCGTCTTGTTGTAATTGAAGTTTTATACCCATTGAGTAGCAACTCCCCATTTCTCTTTCCCTCTAATCCATGGCAACCATTGAAATTATACTTTTTGCTTCTATGAATTTGACTCCCTTAGATAAACTTCATATAAGCAGAATCGTGCAATATTTATGCTTCTGTGACTGACTGACTTCACTTTGCATACTGTCCTTAGGGTTCTTCTATGTTGTAGTATATGACAGGAATTCCTTTTTACAGCTGAATAATATTCTGTGGTATGTATATGCCACATTTCCTTTATACATTCATCTTTGATGTACATTTAGGTTGTTTCTACCTCTTGAAAGCCATTGTGAATAATGCTGCCGTGAACACAGGAGTGAAAATACCTCTTTGATATCCTGATTTCAACTCTTGTGAATAAATACCCAGAAGTGGGATTGCTGGATTGTAGTTCTGGTTTTAATTTTTTGAGGAACTTCCATACTTTTTACCATAATTGCTGCATCATTTTGCATTTCTACCAGCAATTCACAAGGATTCTAGTTTCTTTACTCCTTAGCACTTGTTATTTTCTGGGTTTTTTTTTTTTTAGAATTTATTTTTTTGTAGCAGTTATAGGTTAACTGAAAAATAGAGAGGAGGGTACAGAGATTTCCCATTTACTCCTTGCCCCCACACATACATGGCTATCTTCTTTATTTTCAGCATTCCCCACCAGAGTGTACCTTTGTTAAAAAAATGATGAGTCTGTTGTTGACACATCTCAGTCACCCAAAGTTTATAGTTTACCTTTGGCTTCACTCTTGGTGTTGTGCATTCTCTGGGTTTGTATAAATGTGTACTGATAAGTATCCTCTATTAGAGTATCAGAGTATTTCTCCTGCCCTAAGTATCCTCTGTGCTGTTTGTTCATCTCTCTGGCTACCCCCAACCACTGGCAACCACTGATCTTTTTACTTCTCCATAGTTTTGCCTTTTCCAAAATGTCATATAGTTGAAAATATATACCCTATAGTCTTTTCAGATTGGTTTCTTTCACTTAGTAATATGCATTTAAGGTTCCCCCATGTCTTTTCATAGTTTGATTGCTTATTTCTGTTCAGTACTGAATAATTGCATAATGTAATTGTACCAGTTTATCCATTCACCTACTGAAGTACATCTTGGTTGCTTCCAGGTTTTGGCAGTTATGAATAAAGCTGCTGTAAACATTTATGCATAGGTTTTTGTATGGACATAAGTTTTCACTTCTATAGGGTAAATACCAAGGAGTGAGATTGCTAGATCATAAGGTTAGAGTATGTTTAGTTTTATGAGAAACCACCAAACTGTCCCAGTGCGGCTGTACCATTTTTTCATTTCCACCTATAATGATTGAGAGTTCCTGTTGTGCTACATCCTTAATAGCATTCAGTGTTGGCGGTGTTCCAGATTTTGGCTATTCTTATAGGTACGTAGTGGTATCTCATTTTAATTTGCATTTCTCTGATGACATAATGTAAGGCATCTTTTCATATGCTTATTTTGTCATCTGTATATATCTTTGGTGAGATGTTAAAGTCTTTTGCCCATTAAAAAAATATTTTATTTATTTATTTGACAGAGGGAGCACAAGTAGGCGGAGTGGCAGGTGGAGGGAGAGGGAGGAGGTTCCCCCCATCAGGAGCTGATGTGGGGCTCTATCCCAGGACCCTGGGATCATGACCTGGGCTGGAGGCAGACACTTAATTGACTGAGCCACCCAGGTGCCCCTCTTTTGCCAATTTTTAAATTGAGTTTTTTAAATAGAATTTTTATTTATTTTTAATTTTTTTAATTTTTAAATTAACATATAGTGTATTAATTTGCTTCAGGGGTATATGTCTGTGAATCATCAGTCTTAAACGGTTCACAGCACTCACTGTATCACATACTCTCCCTAATGTCCATAACCCAGCCACCCTATCCCTTCAGCCCCCCCCCCGCCCCAGCTGCCTCAGTTTGTTTCCTGAGATTAAGAGTCTCTTACGGTTTGTTAAGAGTTCTTTGTATATTTTGGATAACTCCTTTATCAGGTGTTTCTATTTCTGTTTTTTTGATAATGGCCATCCTTATAGAAGTGGTATCTGTGGTTTTGATTTGCATTTCTCTGAAAAGTGATGCTGCACATCTTTTCATGTAACTGTTGGCCATTCATATGTCTGCTTTGAAGAAATGTGTTCAAGTTCTTTGCCCCCTCATTTTTAAAAGGATTTTATTTATTTGTCAGAGAGCACAAGCAGGGCAAGTGGCAGGCAGAGGGAGAAGCAGGCTCCCTGCTGAGCAAGGAGGCTTTGCGGGACTCCCAGGACCCTAGGACCAGGCCCCGAGCCAAAGGCAGATGCTTAACCGACTGAGCCACCCACGTTTCCCCTTTGCCCATTTTTTAATTGGCTCTTTTTTTTTTTTTGCTATTGAATTAATAGATGTTCCCCTTATCAGATATATGGTTTGCAAATATTTTCTTCCATTCCATAATTGCCTTTTTCATTCTGCTCATTGTTTCCTTTGCTGTGCGTACAATTTTTGTTTTTTATTTTTATTTTTTTTAAAGATTTTATTTATTTATTTGACAGAGAGAAACACGGCTAGAGAGAGAACACAAGCGGGGGAGTGAGAGAAGGAGAAGCAGGCTTCCCTGTTGAGTAGGAAGCCCAATGTGGGGCTCGATGCTGGTACTCTGGAATCATGACCTGAGCTGAAGGCAGACACTTATCGACTGAGCCGCCCAGGTGCCCTGTGCATATAGTTTTTAGCTTGATGTCCTACTTGTCTGTTTTTGCTTTTCTTAAAAAATCACTGCCAAGGGGCGCCTGGGTGACTCAGTTGGTTAAGCGACTGCCTTCGGCTTGGGTCATCATCCTGGAGTTCCAGGATCAAGTCCTGCATTGGGCTCCTTGCTCAGCGGGGAGTCTATTTCTCCCTCTGACCTTCTCTCCTCTCATGCGCTCTCTTTCTTCCTCTTTCATTCTCTTAAATAAATAACTAAATAAATAAATCTTAAAAAAAATCATTGCCAAGACCAATATTATGAAGCTTTTCCCCTGTGTTTTTTCCTAGGAATTGCATAGTTTTTGGATCTTAAATTTATGTACTTAATCCTTTTTGAGTTGGTTTTTATATGATGTAAGATAAGTGTCCAGTTTCATTCTTTTGCATGTGATTATCCATAAATGCTTTTGACCCTCTTTGTTTATTTTTAATTCAGTTATAAGTCTTTTTTTTTTCTTAAAGTAGGCTCCATGTCCTAGTATTGGGCTCAAACTCACGACTCAGATCAAGAGTTTCATGGTCTACTGACTGAGCCAGCCAGAGGTCCCGGTTATTACATTCTTTAGCTCCAAAATTTGTTTGGTTCCTTTTAAATATTTTCTTTTCTTTCATTGAAGGTCTCATTTTATTAATGCATCATTTTCCTGAGCTCATTGAGCATCTTTATGATGGTTATTTTAAATTCTTTGTCAGGTAACTCATATATCTCTTAATTCTTTAGGGTCAGTTTTTGGAGACTCATTTTGTTCCTTTTATTGGGCCATCTTCCCTGTTTCTTTATGTTCTTTTTAATTTTGTGTTTGTATGACTGTATTTGAAAAAGCACTCCTGTATCCCAGTCTTTGTTTACTGCTGCTCAGTACAGGGAAAGGCCTTTACCAGTCAGCCTGGCTGTAGATTCTGGGGGCTTCTCAAACCTTTTCTCTGGATGTGTCTTGGACTTATGTCTGTAGATTCCACATTAAAGGAATTTTCCAGTTGTCTTTTTTTCAGAAGCTTGTACTCTTTTTGTATCCTTTCATGTCCATCTGTTGTACTCTGGGTCCCATGAAGTACCAGCATACCACCCAGCTCTTTTTTGTTCTTGGTGGCCCCTAGGCAGCTAGAGTAGGCTGGGTGCTGTCACTGCCCCAGGTCAGGCTAAACAGAAACCAGTCCTTCAGGCAGTACCCCCCCAAAGCTGGATTGTTGCATATTCTTTCTCCCTTAAAGGAGAGGTTGCTGAGCTGTATTGGCTTGCTGTACTGTGGATTCTCTGAATCTGCAGCTTGCTACCCAGCTTTTTTTTTGTTCTCAGCAGGCCTCAGGCATCTAGGGTATGCAAGGTCCTGTCTGTTCTCCAAGATATTCGGCAAAGAAAGTAGTGCCTCAGACAACCCCTACCCCAAGTCAGAATGTTAGTTGTAAAGTCCAGTCTTCTCTTTCCATCCACAGGGGGATTTTGGGGAGCTGGGAGTTTTTTTCCCAGTCATGTGGTACTGTGCCAGGAGGAGGGACTGTGCTAAAAGGGTGACATGAATTTTCCTGCCGGATTTGATGCAGTTGGTTTCACCTGGGGTACAGGAGCCTCTTAATTGGTTTCTGAATTTCTCATGAAGGAAATTGGTATGTGTATTGTTGTTGAGTTGGTGTTTCTTTGGGAGGAAGGAAAACCTGGGGCGTCCTGTTCTGTCATCTTGCTGATGCCACTCCCATGAGGTACCTTCTTGAGTGAAACTGGCTTTCGTTTTGTGAATAGTCATGAAAAATAAGAGTGGTGACATCTTACATGGCACTGGCTTTGTTCTTTCCTTTGATTTCTTTTTTTTTAAAGATAGATTTAAGAGAGAGAGAGCATGCACACGTGAGTTGGGGGAGAGGCAGAGGGGGAGAATCCCAAGCACTCTCCACTGACCAGAGAGTCCAGCGTGGGGCTCGATCTCAAGACCCATGAGATCATGACCTGAGCCGAAATCAAGAGTCCAATGCTCAACCAACTGAATCGCCCAGATATCCCTCTTTCCTTTGATTTCTTGAGCATGAAGAATCAATGAAGCTGATGCAGATGCCATGATATGTGCTAAGGTGCCAGCAGACTTTCCTTCCTTTTCTTTTCAACTGTTTGTTAGTGCAGGAGCACCTTGGTGGCTTAGTTGGTTTAAGCTTTGGACTCTTGTTTTGGGCTCAGGTCATGATCTCAGGGTTGTGGAATTGAGCCCTGTTTTGGGCTTCAAGTGGGTGTGGAGCCTGCTGAGGATTCTCTGTTCCCTCTGCCCCTTCCCCCTCTAAAAAAAAAAGAAATGAAGCATTAGTGTAAATGTTAATACTACAAAAAAGGGAAATGAAGTGTTATTATGAATATGGTTTTGACCTTGCAGAACTCTAGAAAATGACTTGGGCATGAGGGGTTTGTGAACCACACTATTAAGAGCTGCTACTTTAAGGGTGCCTGTGTGGCTCAGTTGGTTAAGTTACTGCCTTCCGCTCAGGTCATGATCCCAGGGTCCTGGGATGGAGCTCTGATTGGGCTCCCTGCTCATTGGGGAGCCTGCTTCTCCTTCACCCTCTTGCCACTCCCCCTGCTTGTGCTGACTCTATTTTTCTCAAATAAATAACATCTTAAAAAAATAACTGCTATTCTACCAACCATTATAATGGTACATTTCTATTCCTATTTTTAAGACTTTTTTAAAAAAAATAGTGAATGGGGGTGCCTGGGTGGCTCAGTCGCTAAGCGTCTGCCTTCAGCTCAGATTATGATCTTTTAGCTATCTATTGCATTCTGTGTTTTGTCCAGAAGTCCTGAAGATACTCTTTTCTTTTTTTTCCCTCAGGTGCTTAACTGATTTTGTCTTTGGTTTTCTCTAGCTTTATTATGATGTTTCAGTTGTGGATTTCACTTGAGTTCTAGAAAACTGAATTCTGGGCTATTATTTCTTCAGAAATTGTTTTTGCCCTGTTCTCTCTTCTTTCTGGAATTCCAGTTAAGCATACCTCTTTTTACTGTATTGTGTGTATCTGTCCTTCTTTAGAGTATTTAAATTAATCGAATGAAGAGGCATTTATACAAGTTTTTTTCAATTTTCAGTTTTTTTGTTTTTAAACTTTATTATTGGAAAAAAGTCTCAAACAAATGAGAAAGTAGGACACTAATGAAATCATCAATCAGCTTTGGTAGTTCTCAATTGCTGGCCAGTCTTGTTTCACTTATAACCCCACCCATTTTCCCATTCCTATTTTATCTGTGAACATCTCAGTATTATCTTTTAAAGATACATTTTTATAAAATTTATAAAATCATTTTTTTGAAGATTTATTTGAGAGAGAATATGAGAAAGCAAGCTAGGGTGGGGGACAGAGGAAGAGGGAGAGAGAAATTCAAGCAGACTCCATGACGAGTACAGAGCCCATGTGGGGCTTGGTCTTTTTTTTTTTTTTTAAGATTTTATTTATTTGATAGAGAGAAACACAGCCAGAGAGGGAACACAAGCAGAGGGAGTGAGAGAGGGAGAAGCAGGCTTCCCACCGAGCAGGGAGCCCGATGTGGGACTTGATCCCGGGTCTCCGGGATCATGACCTGAGCCGAAGGCAGTCGCTTAACCAACTGAGCCACCCAGGCGTCCTGGGGCTTGGTCTTCACGAGCCTGAGATCAGACCTAAACCAAAACCAAGAGTCAGATGCTTTGACTGCGTGACCCAGGCACTCCCAGAGTTTATAAGGTCTTTATAAAATATTCCAGTTGATTGAGTATACTAATTTTATTTTATTTTATTTATTTTTTTTAAAAGATTTTATTTATTTATTTGACAGAGAGTGAGATCACAAGCAGGCAGAGTGAGAGGAGGAAGCAGGCTCCCTGCTGAGCAGAGAGTCAGTTGTGGGCCTCAGTCCCAGGACCCTGAGATCATAACCTGAGCTGAAGGCAGAGGCTTTAACTGAGCCACCTAGGCGCCCTCAATATACTAATTTTAAAAACACTTGAAATAGGATCCAAACACTGGGATTGATAATCTCTCAAGGCTTTTTTACCCTGAGGATTCCCCAGCATCTCTAATTTTTCCTTGCAGTGTATTTTTTTAAAGATTTTATTTATTTGATATATATAGAGAGAGCACAAGCAGGGGGAGCAGCAGGTAGCCTGAGAGGGAGAAGCAGACTCCCTGCTGAGCAGGAAGCCTGATGATGCGCCCCCCCCCGGGACCCCAGGTCATGACCTGAGCCAGGGGAAGGCGCTTAACCAACCTTGCCACCCAGTGTATTTGTTGAAGAGACTGGGTCACTGTCTGTACAGTTTGCCACAGTTCAAATTTAGGTTCATGGCTTTTTTTTTTTCCCATTAAAGACAGCTTCATAGGTGGGTGGTGTATTTTTTCATCAGGATTAGGACACACAGAATGTTTCATCGTCTCTTGTGATGTAAATAGCTATTGCTAGGTGCTTAGATCCTTTAATTTATTATGGATCTTTAAATGGTGATGTTCTTCTGTCATTCCTTCTGTCTTTCTTAGCTGAAATACTTCAGTACAAACACATTTCTTATCAATTATTGGTTCATATGTGAAAGGCAGAATAAATGCTTGATTTTCATTCATTTGCAGTTTTCAAAAAATAATGATTTGCTAGCATCCTTCAGTTCTGATCAGTTAGGATTTTTAGGTTTGTTTTATTCTCATTATAAACTAATGGATTTAAACACATCTGATAGGTTTCCAAATAATTTTAGTTGGTATAATTTGCTAAGGGTCATCTATATTAGGATTGAAAATGAATGCACATTATTTCTGTTTTATTCTAGTTTGCATTTGTGCCGGATCCTCAGTGAAAATAAAAGCCATGATAGTTCAACTTACAGAGGTAAGACTTTTAAAGTATCATAGCTATTATTTTTGGCTTGGTCAAAATTGTTATGAATGCAAAACAAAAGATATGAGATAGTTCACATTATATAAAGCCTTTATATCACTATGTTACAGTTAGGATTAAAACTATGGTTATAGTAAGACTGTATATTTCTGTATACAGATGTTTGATCTGCATAATAGTAATATATTGGTTGGCTTTTATCCTTGTGACATGGTATATTTGGCCAAATATCAGCATTTACTAGCTGTATTAAAAATCACACAGGCTAACTATCAGTTATAAACAGAAGAGAAAAGCTAACATGGAAAAACTATTCTGATCTTGTTTGCATTAGGAAATTTCCAGAAACTGAGGTGGTGTTTTTACTAAAGCTGGTTATGTTTAGGTAGTATCTGGGGATCTTATTAAAGGCAGTTGTCATGGAAAACATTAAAAGCAAAGGAGTTGTTTACTGCATATCACAAGTGTGATTTATTAAGTAAGATGTAATTAAATAAGATGTAAATTTTAATTTTAAAGGCTTTTACTGTTTAGCATTTATTAATTTAAAATTAAGCATTTGGATTCAGAAAAGGAGGGGCAAAAACCAAAAACAATTATGTCTAGTAAGTTTAAAGCATTTTTATATGTATCTTTCACTGAGGGTAAAACCCATAATTTATAACCGGTAATCTATTTTAAATAAAAATTAAATAAAATTCATTATAATTATTTAAATTATGTCTTTCTGAATAGAAGATTAAAAACAATGTTTTTCTATAGATAAATTTACTTTTGTTTTATCAAAAATTAAATATTATCTTAATATTATACTTTTTAAAGAACATTTGAATTTTTGAGTGGAAAAAGAATTTTTTAACAAATGAGCCATTTTTTTGTCATTTGGGTAAGACCTATTTTAACAGCCTATACCCCCACTTATTTTCCAGTTTATCCTGCTTTTGCATGATCTTTCATAAAGATTTCTGAGGTTGCTATAATGTCTTTTCTTTTATTTTTTTAAAAATATTTTTAAAATTAATTTGACAGAGACATAGCGAGAGAGGGAACACAAGCAGGGGGAGTGGGAGAGAGAGGGAGAAGCAGGCTTCCCGCTGAGCAGGGAGCCTGATGTGGGGCTCCATCCCAGGACCCTGGGATCATGACCTGAGCCGAAGGCAGATGCTTAATGACTGAGCCACCCAGGCGCCCCAAGACTTTTATGTATTTGAGAGAGGGATTGAGTGAGAGGGAGAAAGCACAGGTGGGGGGAGGGAGAGGGAGAATCAGACTCCCCACTGAGCATGCTTGATCTCAGGACCCTGGGATCATGATCTAAGCCAAAGGCAGATACTTAACTGAGCCACTCAGCCTCCCTCTGGCTGTATTTCTTTAGCAAATAATTTAATGGACAAATTTATTTCATTGTAAAATAATTGTAATTTAGTCAAATTGTAAATAAGGTTGTTTAAAGGGATATTTATATAAGGTTTGATTTCCATGCTGTTCCTTTTTTGTGACAAGTAATCAAACTAAAGATTTGTATTTTTTAGTTTATTTATTTTTATGTTTTATTTTTTTAAAGATTTTATTTATTCATTAGAGACAGTGAGAGAGGGAACACAAACAGAAGGAGTAGGAGAGGGAGAAATAGGCCTCTCTTGGGGCTTGGAGCAGGGAGCCCAGTGTGGGGCTCCATTCCACAACCCTGGGGACCATGATCTGAGCTGAAGGCAGATGCTCAATGACTGAGCCACCCAGGTGTGCCTGGGAGATTTTAAAATATTTGATGTTTTACTTGCTATTTTGTCCTGAAAGATTTTTGATTCCCTTTCGAAGGATAAATTGACTTTATTTTATAGGTGTTTTTAGAGCTACTTATTTTTCTTTTTTAAAATTATTTAAGTACAGGCAACACATAATAAATTAGTTTCAGGTGTACAGCATAGTAATTCAGCAACTCTATAACTACATTTTGCTATGCTCACCACAAGCATAGCTACCATCTGTCACCATACAATTGTTTTTCTACTTTTAATGAGAGGAAGGAAGTAAAGTTCTCAGTGTATAGAACTAAAGAAAAATATGGCCAGAAGGAGGCATTCATGTGACTGTTAGCTTACACCCCCCCCCCCCGAATTTCTTATCCAGGGAAGGAAGCTATGGTAATAGTGAATGAGACTATCTGTGGTTGACAGTTCTCATAGAACTGCCATTTTTTGTATGTATGTATGTATGTAATTATTTTAGTTTGAATTCTGATTGAAATAGAGGAGAAAAGATCCAGATTTGGGGAGAAATTTCTCTGAGAGTAGGATATGGATAAAACTTGATTTTATATTGACTGGCATTCTTTTTTTTTTTTTTTAAGATTTTATTTATTTGACAGAGAGAAACACAGCCAGAGAGGGAACACAAGCAGGGGGAGTGAGAGAGGGAGAAGCAGGCTTCCTGCCGAGCAGGGAGCCCGATGTGGGACTCTATCCCAGGTCTCCAGGATCATGACCTGAGCCGAAGGCAGTCGCTTAACCAACTGAGCCACCCAGGCGCCCCAGACTGGCATTCTTTACCTATTGGCAGTGTGCCCTGAGATCGAATTGACTATAATCTGAATGTATTCAGAAAAATCTGTGAAATTTGCTTGTGAGAAAAATGGTTAAATTAGTTTATATCCACTTACTGGAATTCCATGCAATCCTTGAAAATAATTTTGGAGACTTTGGTAGCATGACAGAATACTTTAAAAAGTGTTTGTGGGGGAATCAGAGTACCAAATGATGTGCACTGTGAATGCAAATATGTAAAATATGTAGATACGTTGAAGAAGATTAGAAGGAAATGTTTAAGCAATAGTTATGTTATAGTAGTAGCGTCAAGGTTAACTATTTTCTACTTTTAGTATTGTGTTTTTGTGAAAGTAAAAGGGAAGAAACTAGAGAAAAGCATTAAAAGTATATTTTTGTATTATTTTTATATAATTCTGAGAAGTACGAAATACGGAGGTCTTCCCTCAGAAGGGTCTGCCTTTTATGTTCAAGAGATTGTGTTCTTACACTCTTTCTTTTATGTTCAACAGATTTCCAGCAGGCTCTTTATGAGTTATCTTACCATGTCATTAAAGGAAATCTAAAGCATGAACAGGCATCTAATGTTCTTAATGACATTAGCGTAAGTATACACACACACACACACGTTTTTTAATTTAATAATTACCACATATTTTGCTTTTGATACAAAGATTACCTAAAGTATATAACTTGCATTTCATTTTGTTCAAAATTATAGTAATGAATGTTTTAAGGCAATATTGGTAAACTGTTGCTAGGCTGAAATAAAGATATTCCAATCTTTTTGTCTGGTTGTGAGTAAAGTAGAAAATGTTGAGAGGTGGGGCAAAAGCCTGCCTTGTAACAAAATCACGATATACTTAATTAAAATAATTTGCCTAGACTATTTTTCTCCCGGTGTAGCATATCAAAAATTTTTTGTTTGCAGTTATATTTAGAAATTAAATATATTTTAAAATTTGAGAATTAAATTATTTTAAATTGAAGTTTGTATTATTTTGATATAATTCTGAGAAGTATGAAATATATTCTAACTAATGCTCACTTGATGCCAATTTTTATGTGTTTGCTGTGTTAGAAAATATTAATAACTAGATTTTTCCTAACTTTTAGGTGATTTTTCTGTCTCACTCTTTTATTTATTAGAGAATTTAAGTTAGATTCAGACCAGATACCTTTCATGTACTTTAGTATTTGAATTATAAGACGCTCTCTCAAATTTTAAGGGTGTTGATTGTAAACCAGTAGTTAAGTTTCTTAACTTATTGAAGTGGTGTATTATTCTGTTATCATTAGGCTTGATTTTAACCTCATATAAATAAAATTATCTATGCAGTTGAGAACAGCTTTCATAATGCTTATTACCGAGGTGTAGGACCTGGAGCTTCTTGACACCAGTATGAAATTTCCTTGTGCTGTTTTAAGCTTCTCTAGCCTTTTTCTGGTAGGATAGGCAATTTCCTTCATATGCTTTTTGTGCTTTTCTGAGGTTAGTCGTAAGGAACTTCTATGTTTAGCTGTTGTGATCCCAGCCCCCACACAAATTGAAATGTAGTTGAGCAGTTGAGGTTCAATATGAGTTTCTCTTTTATCCTTAAACTGTTTCTGTCTGACCACAGCAGTATTAATTCATGTTGGAGTAGCCTGTTTTTTTCAACAACTAATAATTCTATTTTGAAAACTCTTGTCTTGCTCTTTTCTTCAAGTAGCCTGAGTACTTGGGATTCAGGTACACCTGGCAAAAATTCATAGCCCTTAAGAAACTTTTGAGACTGAAGTCTGGTGTGCAGTTAAGGTTCTTTGATTTTGTAAATTGGCCCTTAGTATAATCTGTTGATGGATTTGATTCTAATATTTTCCCCATTTTTTGCAAATGAACAGTCCAAATGGACTTAATATGTATTTTGTTTTTACTTATGTATTTTGTTTTTACTTATCTTCCCATTTCCTTTGAGTCTTTATATACACCTTTGCAGCTGGATTGTCTTTCTTATGTCTTTCTCATAGTCTGATAATCTCACTGTCCCCTATCTTAGCCATGGAAGCATATCTTGCATGTCTCTTAAGCTGCCAGTTTTATTGTTAGGATTATATTTCTTTCCTTTACTCTCTGAAAATAGGCTAGTTTAAGGGTTGCTGTAGTGCCAGCAAACGAATTGCAATGATTGAACTGTTATCCTTTTTAATGGAAACTGTCTCTAAAATTGGGTGTGGGAGTGGGAAGTCAGGAGACAAATCTAGAATTAGTGTTGAAGTTTTCATCCAGAAATGAGGGGAAACTTTTGACTCAGTTTCTCTGAAGGTTAAAAACATCAGTGCATATAGAAAAGAAAGGTGTATTTTTGGTAATTGTTTCATCTTCAGAGTATCTTAAGTTATGGAATAACAGCTTATAATTGTTTTTGTATTTTTTAGATTTCTGTTCTGATACCAGTAGGACTTTTGCGTAAATCAGTGTTGATTCAGGCATGAGCACATTTAAAAGTTATAGATGAAAAATGTACTATTTTTAACACTAGGTTTAAGATACCCAAATTCCAGTGTTTCTAACATGAAACTTCATTGGAAAAGTGTCATTCATTAATGCTCTTTAATATTTTCTGAGGTGCTTGTTAGGTTTTTTAATCAAGGTTTTTATCAAGTTATTTCATGGTAGACATTTAAACATTTTTTTCCCAAGTGTTGTCTCTGTTTTTTCTGTATTATGAAACTTTAATTTCATTATTTGTCAACATAGGGGTGTTGGAGTTTTGTTAGATTTTAAGTTTTACTTAAGAGTATTATTCTGAAACCATACTTACTAGTGTGCTATTCTTGTATTTACTATGAATAATTATATTTTTATAATTAGGAATTTCGTGAGGATATGCCCTCCATTCTTGCTGATGTATTCTGCATATTAGGTAGGTATCAAGCTTCTATTTCACCTGTAAAAGTGCTGTTTGGTAGATCAATGTTCTGTGTTTAAATACAATATTTTCTTTCAAATCATTTGTAGAAACTAGACTATATTGTTTTTTTACTCTATAGAGAATATAATGTTATAAGTCAAATGTGAGTATGATCATTGTTTTTAAACTAGCTTTAGACATAACTTAGAATTTAAATAGTTTGAGTTTGCAGAATGTATGTTTATATAAAATTGAGCTAAATTAAGTCATTTCAAGTAGAAAAAAAGCTAGGTTTTTTGAAGTTCAGTTAGTCTGAATTATTCAGATTTTAGTAACCACATAATTACTCAGTGGAGGTTATCAATGAATGTCAGAATCTCAAACTTAGGACACTCAAGAGATATTTACTTTGCTATTACACTCTTTTGATTCTTCTTAATTTTAGAAAGAGCAAGAAGAGCCAAAGTAATCAAAAGTACTTTTGTTTTGAGGATGAGAAACCAGCTTTGGAAATAGCAACTTCTCTATTTGTCCAGAATAAATAAGAATTTATGCAAGATAAAAAAGGAATATTTCTTTGACTTAGAACAAAAGGTAGTGTCCCTCCATGGGAAGCATGGATTTAAAAAATAATGTATATTATAAATTTATTTCTCTTAATTTTAGATTTGAATTAAAATAACTTTGAGCACAGTTTTCCCCATCAGTGTTATGCTTTCTAAAACTTTGATCTAATAGAAACCTTTACCAGACATTATAATATTCACTTTAAAATTAAATAAGACATCCTCTGAGAGTTTGTCAAGCTGGAGTGAATTAATTTAGCTCATTAATCTTAATTCCTAGAATAGATAGGTTACTTAAATGTCTTACTGAGACTCTGGGAATTTGCATCAAATCGGAATGCCTGGTACTTGATCCTTCAGAATGTTTCAGAATGTTTCAGATTTCATAACAGTAGTAATGTTAGAACACGTCAAAATGTATGTGGACTGTGAATGATCATGAAAAGAGCAGATCACTGATGGGGTGACCGTATGTCCCACTTTTGTTTTGTTTTCCCTGGCATAATTAATAGTGTCTTATTCCAATTTTAAAACTGTCCTTGTTTGGATCATAAAGTATAAGTTCATAGTGTCTTTTGAATTGATTTATGCCAGCAATAACAACAAAACCTTTAAGCTTAATTTTTTAAAGCAGGTGCTAAAGGCATTACATTATGTTACATATAAATATAGGTTGAAATAAGTTTAAAAAATTAAAAAAAACTTTTTTACTATAAATTTGTAGGACTGAAAGAGTGATTTGTAGGTAACATTTTGTGGAAGCTGTTGTTCCTTCATAGTGTCAGGAGTGTATTTTTTGTTTTGGGTAATAATCAGCTAACACCTTATTAGTAAGCTCAAATAATTTCTTTATAAATTTATTCTATTAGAATATATTTCCCTTTCATAGTTATTAAGTAATATGAATTATTGTTACAAGTCATTGCTTTTTACTATTAACATAAATTTATGAGGATGTTTGGTTGCTCTTGGAAAATTTCTTTTAGCCAGTCAGTTTTTATAAGGAAGGTTAGAATGGCAAACTTGGAAAGAGAATTTCCCTCACTTATCCCCTCACTCACCTACCCTCACAATTAGCAGAAAAAAAAATGATCAAAGTATGACTCCAGATGAAACTAGAGGAATAGGAGTAAAAATGGGAGCTACCTTTAATAATGATAATGGCAATAATGATGTAGATGCTATTTTTGGAGCACTTTCTATTTTCTAAGCATTGTGTTATGCATTTAATTTCATTTTAATCTTTACAGCAACTTCTGTAAAGTAGGTGTACAGGTTAGAAAATTGAAGCTCAGAGAAGGGATTTTTCAAGGCACAATAGCTAGTAAAACAGGGTTTGAACCTGGGCATTTTTGGTTTCAGAGCCCATGATTTTTTTAAACTGTATCATGTTGTTTTTCTAGTATTTTAAGAGTCATAAGAAAAATCATTGCTGTACTTTCCTGGTTAAGAGAAAAATTTTCTTTAAAAGACTGATAATGTAAGGATGAGGGGGCCTGAGAGCTGTGTTAACCTGGAGAGGGAAGTCTAATGTAACTTGATGCGCTGATGAGACCTCTGAGCTGGAGTGGGTGGTACTAGGATTTGGAGTTGGAAATGGTTGAGGGCTTTTTAGTAAAACCATAGGGGAAATTAAAGAGAATTTACTAGGTACTGATTCAAGGTTGGTAAGTCAGGGATAATGAAAGAATTTATTAGAATAGCTTCATTAGTTAGGACACAAAGAAGAAACAGGAAAGACATAATTGTGGTTGTAGAGTCCTGTATTGGTTGTTGAGATAGCTCAGCAAAAGAAGTTTAGTGAGGTCCTATTAAACATTTCTTAATATGGTCAGAACCCAGAGAGTGGTATCTTGATCAGGTCAGATGGCAAAGAGGAGAGCAGACTTGGCTTGAAGAGGATGAACCTCCTACCCAGGTGCTTTGATGTTAGAGGGACTTTGGGGTTAGATCTTCCCGACTTTTGGGCCTTAGTAGATAGATGTTGGTTAAAAGAATGGGCCCAGTTTAATCCTGACCCCTAAAGATAAGTATCCTGGAAGTTCGAGCTTGAGGGAGGACCAGAAGACCAGATAACAGGGAGACAACTAGGAATTCCTGGAAGGGATTGATGAGATACATGTGGATTAAAAGTCTAATTGAGAAAATGAGATTGTATTGCAGTTTATGTTGTATAAATTATACCCTGAAATTCTCTTAATATGCTTGAGCTGACCATGTGCTTAGCTACAGTGGCCAGGATATTGGGAAATGGTACAGTCCAAGATGGGAAAGGGGAGAAGGGCCAGGAAAATGTGGATATGTTTGATGATAAATTTCTTTCTCTTGATTCTCAGTGATGGCAATAGAAAGTAAACTGAAGCCAATCAATGGTAGAATGTCTGGGGAGAACTGTAGAACTCTTAGAAGACAGTTTTACAAGTTGACCTTAATATAATAGTATGTAATCATTAAAGCGATAATCCTGAGATCAGTTTTGTAATTCTGTCAATCCTGGTTGAATTTTTTGATGCTTGGCATTAAGAACTAATTGTTTTATTTCCTCCCTACTTCATAAAATTGTTTGACAAATTTTCTGAATAATCTACTGAAACTTGGAGGTCTCAATTTCTTAATAGTTCAGTAGGAAGAAAATAAAAACCTTGAATAAATTTTTGTTTGCTAATTAGAATTGTAATTCAAAATAGGATATTAAAAATATTCTTTTAATACTGTCTTTTCGTAAAGTTGATGGCCAGGTAGTTCGGTTAGAACATGGCACCAAGGTGGCCAAAGTTGAAGGTTTAATTTTCACAAGTAATGTTAGATCTTTAGTGTTAGATCTTTGTTGTTACCTAGTTCAACTTTGCACCTAAGGAAGGAATATCTTCTTTAGCATCTCTGGATGTGTTGTCATTTAAACTTTGCTTGAATAGTTACGTTTTTGAAAACATTATTTTTTTGAAGTTTTGTTACTTCCAGTGCCATAGCCTGTAACTCCTGTGTAATCAACTTAACCATTTTATGGATATGCCATTGGTCACAAGGTCAGTCTCTACTATTAGGAGAAATTAATTCTGAGCATTCATATGCATATGAAGGACAGCTCCTGCTTACTATAGTTGCAGATTTTTTTCCAATTTCAGAATGAGGCATTTTAAAATGAGCTAGTTATTAAAGAAAAAATAAGTACCTTATCATAGTGCTGGAGGCAGTCTAGAAAAATCAATCAAACTTTCGTCTTTTTTTCTTCCATCATTATAGATATTGAGACAAATTGTTTAGAAGAAAAAAGCAAGAGAGACTATTTTACACAATTGGTATTAGCATGTTTGGTAAGTTATAAAAAATACTTTCCCTTTCTAGATTTTTACATTGAACAATTATAATCACAGTTAATCATATTAATGGAGGAAGATACTGACATTCATTTGGCTATTCATTATAAGGTGAGATTTGGATTTTGAAATGGAATGCTTTGTAAAATTAGACATGGTAATTATTTCTGTGAAATACGCATGCTTCATATTACTTAAACTATCTGTATATATCAAACGTTTGATGATATTCCTGATATAGTAAGTTCCTAAATAAGGAAAAGGTAAGCATCTATCAAGTGAGTAGAAATGATGTGGACAGTTTTTAAACAGAACTGTCTCTCATAAACTCTTCATTAGGCAAGGAGAAAAAGAATGGAGGTAGTTTAAAAATTATAAATTCTAGAACTTGTCATAATCATTGTCTAGTAAACCATTTTATGTTCATAAATTTAGAATCAAGGAGAAATGCTCTTACTCAGACCTGGAAGATATCCTTGTCTTTGTTGTACTAGAATTTGACTTAAACAGTAGAAACTAATGAAGGCTGAAGTGCTGTATTAATCTTAAAGAAAAAGTCAGTTGATAGACACAGTTTTAATCAGAATTTCATCTGTAGTTCTTGCCATTTGTAGGCTGTGTACAGCATGCATATAATTTTTTAGTGAGTTTTATTTAAAGAGCTGTATGTCACATTTTTCAGACTTGGAGAGTCATCATTTTTGTTAAATTGAAGTTCCAAGCTTTTCTTTTTTAAATAAATTGAAAACTGTTGATATATATTTAATGTGATTTTAATATTCTTATTTGGGAAAAATTATTTTGAATGTATTTAAATTGTGGATATATTAGAATGCTAAGGAATAAATGGCCTTTAATATTTTTTAATACAGTATTTAGTTTCAGACACAGTGCTGAAGGAACGCCTGGATCCAGAAACATTGGAATCATTAGGGCTTATCAAACAATCACAGCAGTTCAATCAAAAGTCAGTTAAAATCAAGACAAAACTCTTGTAAGTACATTTATCTTTATGTTGCAGACCAAGTATCTAAGTATGTTTCCTTAGTTCTCATTTTGAATATTAAATGTTTCTAATGGCAGTTTGAAGATTTTTTGTTGTTGTTGCTGTTAGCATGTCTTGTGTTTTTTCCTTTTAAAAGAAGCCTAGGATTATTGAATCAGCAGCGAACTCTACCTGAAATCAGTGTTAAATTTTTTCCATATTCACTGCTTTTATTATTACCAGTAAAATAATTTACAAGGTATGGCTATGCTTTAGGGTATATTCTTAGTCATTGATGGAAATAGTGGCATGTTTGTTCCTTGGGATTAGCAGTATTCTTCCTTTCTGTTACTGGTTTTCATTGGCATGTCTCTTACTACACTGTTATTTTCTATTTTAAAAAATATGCAGAGAAGTAAAGCTTCAACTATTCTTATAACTGTTCTGTATAAGAGAAGAAAATTCAGTGAGAAGAATACATTACTTGTGTGCAGGCTTATTAATTGAATTAATTTTATCCCCTTTATGATGTTTATCTAATTTCAGTTATAAGCAGCAAAAATTCAATTTGTTAAGAGAAGAAAATGAAGGTTATGCCAAGCTGATTGCTGAATTGGGGCAAGATTTATCTGGAAATATTACTAGTGATTTAATCTTAGAAAATATAAAATCTTTAATAGGTAAGACATATATCTAATAATAGTATTTTATGTGTTGCTAAGTTTTTTAAAACTGTTGGAGAATATCTGTAAAGACAAAATGAATGCATTCCCCCTCACAGGTTTCTTTTTTTTCAGTTAAGAAATGAGAGATGTGTCTAGCTTGTGCTTTTAAGATTTTATCAGTACTAGTAAAATTTGGGATGATATTTATGAGAAATCTTTTGTCAGTGCTACCTGTGTGTTTGTATTCATTTCCTTTTTAGTTATTATTGTTTCAGGGGTACAGTTCTGTGTTTCATCAGTCTTAACACAATACACAGTGCTTACCATAATGCATACCCTCCCCAGTGTGCATCACCCAGCCACCCCATCCCTCCCACCTGCTCTATTCCAGCAACCCTCAGTTTGTTTCCTGAGATTAAGAATCTTAGAGTTTGTCTGCCTCTCTGGTTTTGTCTTGTTTCATTTTTTCCTCTTCCCCTGTAATCCTTTGCCTTGTTTCTCAAATTCTTCCTACCAGTGAGATCATATAATTATCTTTCTCTGATTGACTTATTTCACTTAGCATAATACCCTCTAGTTCCATCCATGTTGTTGCAAGTGGCAAGATTTCATTTTTTGATGGTGCATGATATTCCATTGTATATACACACCACATCTTCTTTATCCATTCATCTGTCCTGTCGTTGGACATCGGGCTCTTTCCATAGTTTGGCTATTGTGGATGTTGCTGCTATAAACACTGAGGTGCACGTGCCTCTTTGGATTACTGTATTTGTATCTTTGGGGTAAATACCCAGTAGGCAGTTGCTGGGTCGTAGGGTAGCTCTGTGTTCAACTTTTTGAGGAACCTCCACACTTTTTCAGAGTGGCTGCTCCAGCTTGCAGTCCCGCCAACAGTTTAGGAGGGTTCCCCTTCCTTTGCATCCCCACCAACATCTGTCATTTCCTGACCTGTTAATTTTATCTGTTGTGACTGACTGGTGTGAAGTGGTATCTCATTGTGGTTATGATTTATAGTTCCCTGTTGCTGAGTGATATTGAGTACTTTGTCATGTGTCTGTTGGCTGTTTGGATGTCTTCTGCCCATTTCAGCATTGGATTATTTGTTCCTTGGGTGTTGGGTTTGATAAGTTCTTTATAGATTTTGGATACTAGCCCTTTATCTGATAGGTCATTTGCAAACATCTTCTCCCATTTTGTTGGTTGTCTTGGTTTGTTGACTGTTTCTTTTGCTGTGCAAAAGCTTTTGATCTTGAAGTCCCAGTCATTCATTTTTGCCCTTGCTTCCCTTGCCTTTGGTGATGTTTCTGGGAAAAAGTTGCTGCAGCTGAGGTGTAAGAGGTTGCTGCCTATGTTTTCTTCAAAGATTTTGGTGGATTCCTGTCTCACATTGAGGTCTTTCATCAATTTTGAGTTTATCTTTGCGTATGGTATAAGGAAATGGTACAGTTTCATTCTTCTGCATGTGACTGTCCAATTTTCCCAACACCATTAAAAGACTATTTTTTGGGGTGCCTGGGTGGCTCAGTTGGTTAAGCGACTGCCTTCGGCTCAGGTCATGATCCCGGAGACCCGGGATCGAGTCCCACCTCGGGCTCCCTGCTCGGCGGGAAGCCTGCTTCTCCCTCTCTCACTCCCCCTGCTTGTGTTCCCTCTCTGGCTGTGTTTCTCTCTGTCAAATAAATAAAATCTTAAAAAAAAAAAAAAGACTGTCTTTTTTCCATTGGACATTCTTTCCTGCTTTGTCGATGATTAGTTGACCATAGAGTTGAGGGTCCATTTCTGAGTTCTCTTTTCTGTTCCATTGATCTGTGTGTCTGTTTTTGTGCCAGTACCATACTGTCTTGATGATTACTTCTTCGTAATAGAGCTTGAAGTCCGGAATTATGATGCCACCACCTTTGGTTTGCTTTTTCAACATTCTTTTGGCTATTTGGGATCTTTCTGGTTCCATACAAATTTTAGGATAATTTTTCCATTTCTGTGAAAAAAGTTGATGGTAATTTGATAGGGATTGCATTAAATGTGTATATTGCTCTAGGAGGTGTAGACATTTTTACAATATTTGTTCTTCCAATCCATGAGCATGGAATGTTTTTCCATTTCTTTGTTGTCTTCCTCAATTTCTTTCACGAGTATCCTATAGTTTTCTGAGTACAGATTCTTTGCCTCTTTGCTTAGATTTATTCCTAGGTATTTTATCGTTTGGGGTATAATTGTAAATGGGATCAACTCCTTAGTTTCTCGTTCTTCTGTCTTGTTGGTGTATAGAAATGCAACTGATTTCTGTGCATTGATTTTATGTCCTGCCACTTTGCTGAATTCCTGTGTGAGTTCTAGCAGTATTGGAGTGGAGTCTTTTAGCGTATCCACTGCAAAGAGTGAGAGTTTGACTTCTTTGCCGATTCGGATGCCTTTTATTTCGTTTTGTTGTCTGATTGCTGAGGCTAGGACTTCTCTTATTGTGTTGAACAGCAGTGGTGATAGTGGACATCCCTGCTGTGTTCCTGATCTTAGGAGAAAAGCTGTCAGTTTTTCCCCATTGAGAATGATATTCACTGGGGGTTTTTCGTAGATGGCTTTTATGATATTGAGTTATGTACTCTCTATCACTACACTGTGAGGAGGTTTTTGTTTTTTTTAAAGATTTTATTTTATCTATTGGACAGAGAGAGTGCACAAGTAGAGGGAGCAGCAGGCAGAGGAAGAGGGAGAAGCAGGCTCCCCGCTCAGCAGGGAGCCAGATGCGGGGCTCAATCCCTGGACCCTGGGATCCTGACCTGAGCAGAAAACAGCCGCTTAACCAACCGATCCACCCAGGCGCCCCACCTGTGCAGTTTTAATCAAGAAAGGATGTTGTACTTTGTCAGATGCTCTTTCTGCATCTACTGAGAGTATCATATGGTTCTTGTCCTTTTATTAATGTAGTGTATCACATTGATTGATTTGCAGTTGTTGAACCAGCCTTGCAGTCCAGGAATAAATCCCACTTGGTCGTGGTGAATAATCCTTTTAATGTACTGTTGGATCCTATTGGCTAGTATTTTGGTGAGAATTTTTGCATCCATGTTCATCAGGGTGTTCGCGTATAATTCTCTTTTTTTGGCGGAGTCTTCGTTTGGTTTTGGGATCAAGGTAATGCTGGCCTCATAAAATGTGTTTGCAAGTTTTCCTTCCATTTCTATTTTTTGGAACAGTTTCAGAAAAATAGGTATTAATTCTTCTTTAAATGTTTGGTAGAATTCCCCTGGGAAGCCATCTGGCCCTGGGCTCTTGGTGGGAGATTTTTGATTATGGCTTTAATTTCCTTGCTGGTTATGGATCTCTTCAGGTTTTCTGTTTCTTTCTGTTCAGTTTTGGTAGTTTATATGTCTCTAGGAATGTATCCATTTCTTCCACATTGTCTAATTTGTTGGCATGTAGTTGCTCATAATATGTTCTTATAATTATTTGTATTTCTTTGGTGTTGGTTGTGATCTCTGCTCTCTCATTCATGATTTTATTTATTTGGGTCCTTTCTCTTTTCTTTTTGATAAGGCTAGTTTGGGGGTTTATCAGTTGTATTAATTCTTGCAAAGAACCAGCTCCTAGTTTCATTGATTTTTCTGTTCTTCTTTTGGTTTCTATTTCATTGATTTCTGCTGCAATCTTTATTATTTCTCTTCTCCTAGTGGGTGTTTGTATTCATTTCTGTTCTCTCTAGTATTTCTTTTAATTTTTAAGTATCTCTTAGTAATTTTATAGGGGGCTGAAAAAAAGCAAATGTGAAACTTGGATAAAAATCTTTATTGAACTCTTGAAACATGGAGATGTTTAGTTCTTTTGAGCTTGATTTAAAAAATAACTTTACAAGGGACTTTGATACATACCTTATGTAGTCTTTACAACAGCCTGTTAAAATAAGTGCCGCAGATGTTGTAAAATGTAGGGAGATGTTATTCTCTCTACCTTTTAAGTAGAATTTATTCAGCTTTATTCTTTTTGTGTTGAGCATTTGAAGGAAATAGTTGGCTCCTGTAGAAAGGAATGAATGGTAGAAAAATAGGGTAATCCTGATTTTTCAGAATGGAAAGAGCTTTTGCTATTATTTGTTAGGTATTGTGCTATCTTAGGGATGATTTCACAACATCTAGATGTCTTAGATTTGAGACCTCTTAGAGAAGTTGTGTTCCCTGCTTTACTGGTTGTATTTTAGAGGATGCTTGTGTTCCACTTCTCAGTTTTTTCTCCACTTTTGAAATTTGTGTATGACTAAGAGAGAGGAAGTGTCCCAATCCTCATTCCCTTCCTCCATTCCTACGTATAGGGACCCAGATTAAACTAGATTTACTGCAGTTACCTTTGTTTTTAGCTTAGTAGGCTTTTGGTGGTCAGGTGTAGCAGGTAAGGAGCTTTTACTTTAAATTTATCCTTTTTAAAAGTTTTTATTTAAATTGCAATTAGTTAACACAGTATAATATTAGCTTCAGGTATATACAATATAGTGGTTCAGCACTTCCATGCCACACCCAGTGCTCACCACAAGTGCACTCCTTAATCCCCATCACCTATTTCACCCCTCCCCCCCCTTTGAAGTTAGCCTTGTTCTGGCAGCTGATTTACTCTCTTTGCTACTTCCTCTTGTTGTCAATTTACCACCAAAACTGGTAGCCCATGGGCTTCAGGGCTCTTGCTTACCTTTGTGGCAATGACCTATTTTTAAAAAGCTTCCTGAAGGGTTTCCTTCTGTTCTTTTCAGGGTAGGTTCTACATTTTTCCTGCAGCATTTTGATTTAGCTTGAGATGTTTGCTTGGCAATATTGCTTTCCTATAGGTTTGTCTTTCTTTACATCCTGCCATGTACTCTTTTAAGATGGTATTTCTCACTTAAAAATGTTTATGCTGGGGTGTCTGGATGGCTCAGTCAGTTGAGCATCTGCCTTCAGCTCAGGTCATGATTGCCATGGGGTTTCCTGCTCATCAGGGAGTCTGCTTCTCTCTCTCTCTCTCTCTCTCTCTCTCTATCCCTATCTCTATCTCTCTCCCCCCCTCCCCCATCCTTCCCCACTGCTCCTTCTTTCTCTCTCTCAAATAAATAAATAGAATCTTAAAAAAAAATTTTATGCTATGTAAGCTCCTCAGTTGTTTTTGTTTCTATTTTATCTGTTGACATTTCTCATCTGTCCTTGTTTCTTCTAATTTTAGTCCTTGTGGGTTTATACCTTTTTAGTCCTTTGTTATGTTAGGAACATTTCAAAGAGGAATTTTCTTGAAGTTATGCTTTAATCTAACTGGGAAAATATACACACTTTCTTATCTTGAACATGGCTCTCCTACAGAACAGGTACATTACTATCTCTGAAGAACAGTGTGGTAACTCATGATATACATGGATATTCTATGAATTTAAATGATTTGATTTCTTGGGCTAAACCCCTATTCTAGTCTATCAAGTGAACTCCCAAGCACACTAGGCCAGAAGCACTCACATGTAACCTCCTCAGTATAGCCTTCCCTGGCCATCCCCCCTCAACACTGTCTTTCATTCACTATGTTTTCTTCCCAGTACTTATCACCATTTAACATGAAATGCAGTTTATTCTCTACCCGCCTTGGAATGTAAACTTCATGAAAATAGTGGATTTTGTTTTGTTTAGTACCTCTAACCTCAGTGCCTGGTATGTAGGTGTCAAATTAGTTGTTGAAATAAATGAATGAAAAATATCTCTTTCTTAGAGAGTTTATAGTGATTCTTAGCCTCTTTCCCTTGACCTGGAGGATTTTAGTAAGCTCATCTCTCTGACTCAGTGTTTGTTTCCCTCTGGCTTGCTGAGTCTGTCCTCTTCCCCGTTGTCTGAGAAAGGAATTTTTCACTGACATGAAAATTGAGATTAAGACTTTCAATTCCAATGAGTACTCTTTCAGTGTTAAAATTTATGGGATTTCCCCTCAATGCAGACTCCATGCAGGCCTTGTCTCATCTGGCTGGAGCTGTTCATTGACATAGCATCTTATTTTCATGGCATCTCTGGACGAGTTTTCCCTTGTTTATTCCCATTGTTTTCTCTGTAGGAGCAGTCTGGACATAATACCTCATACAAAGCTATCTCAGGTCTGATGTCCTTCACTAGCCATTGGCAGAACTGATACCTGGTTTGGGAGGTATGCATTTAAATGCACTTACATTTCAGGGCACTTGGTCTGATCAGGAGAAATCCTTATTTATCATCTTTAATTAAAAGCTAGTCATTTTCTCCCTAAAAGATTCTGGCACATCAAAATGTTTATATCCTAAATATAATAAACAAGGTTTATATCCTGTCAGGGACTGTTACTGCATAAGCAAAGAAGGAGAATCATTATGAGTCCGTATGGTGGTTGTGATCTCTAGTCTGACAGTAAATTTGAAAAACGTATTAAATGGGAATAGATAGTGATTAGTAGGCTCTTTAGCTACCAAGTCATAAACCCCACTCAAATGAATCCTGCCTCAAAATGGCAAAAGGCATCTTTTAGAAATTCAAGGGAAAATAGGGATGAATATCTTTGATTGTTGAGCTAAACTACAACTCTACTCTTCTGAATGCCCTTCAAAAAAAGTAATAGGTATTCCTTTTCTTTCTTTTAAATTAGGAGTCAGCAAAGTTTTTCTCTAAAGGGTGAGGTAGTAAATATTTTTTTTGCTTTTTGGGCCATATGGTTTCTGTTGGAACTACTTAACTCTGCTGATGTGGTTTGTAAGTAGTTATAGACAATATGTAAATAAATGTGTTCTAGTACAACTTTATTTACATAAACCGAATGGATTTGACCCACAGGCCACACTGTGTTGGTTTCTGCTCTAAAGATTTTTTTTTATTTGACAGAAACACAGCTAGAGAGGGAACATAAGCAGGGGGAGCGGGAGTGGGAGAAGCAGGCTTCCCGTGGAGCAGGGAGCCTGATGAGGGGCTTGATCCTGGGACTCTGGGATCATGATCTGAGCCGAAGGCAGACGCTTAATGACTGAGCCACTCAGGCACCCCTAGTTTCTGCTCTAAATCAAAAGTTCTGCCTAAAAATTAGTCATGGAGCTAGCTAATTTGAGTTTAGTTTTAGGGAGTGGAAATGGTTCTTCCTAGTTTTGGGTTTAGTGTCCAGGATCTTTTTGGCTGATGCTCTAACCCTGTCCTCCTCACCCAGAACCAGAGCCCTCTTCACCAAACCTCTGGACCTTGATTTGTTGCCTGGTGTCCACGGTTGTAGGTTTGGCTAGGGGTGGGGAAAGGTAGGGTAAGGATCTCTGCACCTTCAGTCTCACAAGTCTTCTTGGTTGCTTGGCAAGTAACCTGAGAAACATTAAAAACAAAAGAAGACCCCAAACCAAATGATTTTTGAGCATATTATGGGATATTTAACCATTTTGACTAAGTTACCTTGAGTGTACTTAGTATTTTATTTTTGGATCAATCTGGATATAAGGGCTATTCAGCCTAGAAGCATATGTTATCTTTGTGTTTTCTTTCTGCTATCTCTTGAAAAGGGAAGCCAGTTGACTACCTCCTCTGCATTTTTGCTTTATGGAAGTTTTTTCACTGTATACTAGTTATGAAGAAGTTTTTTTCTGCTATGAAAAAGAAGATAGCAATTGGTATTCTCAGGCATAGATTTTTTTTTCTTACAATTATACTTTTATTTTGTTACATGCATTTCTCTGTATCTTTGTTTTCTCGTTCTTAAGATGCATAGTTCTTTGAAAAAACTGTTTCTTAGAAATAATCTAACATAGGTTTTTATTAGCCTGTTTTTTAGTCCATTTGGACTGCTGTAACAAATTACCACAGACTGGGTGACTTAAAAACAACAGAAATGTATCTCTTCATAGTTTTGGAGGCTAAAAGTCCAAAATCAGGGAGCCAACATGGTTGGGTTCTTGGTGAAGGCCTCCTCTAGGTTGTAGACTTCTGACTTCTTGCTGTATCCTCACATGGTAGAAGGGGCAGGGGGGGCTCTCTTTTTTAAGGACATTAATCTCATTCATGAGAGCTGTGCTCTTGTGACCTAATCACCTCTCAAAGGCCCCACCTCCTAAATATCATCACATTGGGGATTAGAATTTCCTTAGAAGAGTTTTTGGTGGGGGGGGCGTGGAGTGGGGAAGCATTCAGATTATAGCATAGCCTGTTTCTAAAGTAATTCTAGATGCCAGATTATGTCCTTTTGTTCAAAACATGGTTTTTCTCTGTTTCATAAGGTCCTTTCTTCTGGAATGTGATTATTGAAGCTATTCTGTTTTCTTGTCTGAAGTATACAGGTTGGACATCTCTCCCAGTCATGTTTACAGTATTACCTTGGGATTTTTTTTTTCTGTTAGGAATCTTCATTTGACATATTCCTCCAACAGCCACTGTCGGTTTAATCAGTATGTATTTTTGCCTCTAGTTGCAATCACTTGCTCTCATGACTAGTGTCATTTTGTGTATCTTTGGATAAACCCCTTTTTCAACACATTTCTAAAAAGTTACATCATCCAAAAGGTATGAACTCTTTTAGGCATTTTATTAATCTTTGTATCACAAGCACCTGGTACATAATCAGGTGGTTATTTAATGTTTATTTGTTTATATTTAAAGATTTATTCATTTGAGATAGAGAGAGAGCATGAGCAGGGGGAGAGGGAGAGGGAGAAGCAGACTCCCTGCTGAGGCGGGAGCCCCACGTGGGACTTGATCCCAGGACCCTGGGATCATGACCTGAATGAAGGCAGACGCTCAACCATCTAAGCCACCCAGATGCCCTTTAATGTTTATTTAAATGAAGGAATGCACTCATGGCCATTACAGCTTTGCCGCTTTTTTATTTTTCCACTTGTTTCCTTCCAATATGGTTCCCTGTTTGTTCCTCAGAAGACATAAAGGCATTTTATGTGTGTGTATATCCCTAATGTAGCTGGTGATAGAGGTAGGGAGCTTGGCTTACGATCTCTTTCAAGATCACATGACTGTTGATGTTTAGGCTAGACAAAAGGCTTTCTAAGATGATTGAGCACAAGAGTGCCTATGTTCTGCCACAGCTGCCATTAGAAAAAAAATTATTTTGGACATTCCAAGCTTACTGGTTGTTACTAGAGTCTTACTCTGTATGAAATAGTTTAACTGTTACCTTGCAGATCTTTAAGGTTTTAAAAGTCATTTTCTAAATCTGTTGTTTGGTTACTTTTTCCATCTTATGGAGCAAAGGTCATTCTAATTGGTTGCACTAAACCTGTGACACTTAATAGAAAATTCATAAGCCAGTTTTTCTGTTGTGAAAGATGCAAAGGTTGATATCTGTTATAAATAAAAGTATGTATCTTCTCTTGTAGATTACTGCCTTAAATTGCACCTAGAGAGAAACTGGTAGTTATTTAACAGTACAGATCACTGGTAAAATAGCCTTGGTGCAGTAATACTGTTAAAAAAATATAATGAGGGGCGCCTGGGTGGCTCAGTTGGTTAGGCGACTGCCTTCGGCTCAGGTATTGATCCTGGAGACCTGGGATCGAGTCCCACATCGGGCTCCCTGCTCGGCGGGAAGCCTTCTTCTCCCTCTCTCACTCCCCCTGCTTGTGTTCCCTCTCTGGCTGTGTTTCTCTCTGTCAAATAAATAAAATTAATATATATATATATATATATATATATATATATATAATGAAGGTGGATCACACTGTAGCACATTGAAAATATAAATTTTAGGGGTGTCTGGGTGGCTCCAGTTAGTTAAGCATCTGCCTTTGGCTCAAGTCATGATCCTGAAGTCCTGGCATTGAGCCCCGCTTTGGGCTCCCTGCTCAGCAGGGGCGTCTACTTTTCCCTGTACCCCTCACTCTGCTCGTGCTCTTTCTCATACACACTCTGTCTCTCATAAATAATCTTAAAAAAAAAAAGAAACTTTAAAACAATGTGAATGAAGCACAATATTCCCATGTAACATGTTGTTCTAGTTGTAGCTTGATGGGTAATTATAAACGAGCAATTTTTTTCAAAAATATATTTAATGTATCTTTTGTTATCTGATAGAATTTATTTTTATTTGGTGATTGGGTTTCTATATTTAGTAAATTAGGAGCAGTTACAAGGCTGGAGAATTTGGAGGCATTTTTTTCAGTTTTATTCAGGCATACTTGATAGAAATTTCAAGTGTACAGTTTGAGTTATGTATGCATCTGTGAAAACATCACCACAATCTAGATAATGCACATTTACCACTGCCCCCTTCCCCCAGATTTCTTCTTGTCCCTTTGTGTTTCATCTTCCTTTACTGTTTCCCCCTCTCCAGGCAACCACTAGTCTGTTTTCTGTCACTATAGATTAGTTTGCATTTTCTAGAATTCTTTTATAAATGGAATCATATAGTGAGTATTCTCTTTTTATTTGGCTTTTTTCATTCAGCGTAATTATTTTGTGATTCATCCATGTTTTTGCTTGTATTATTCTATCCTTATTTCTGAGTAGTCTACTGTATATACTACAGTTCTACTGTGTAACACTTTGTCCATTTACATGTGGATAGACATTTGAGTGTGTACTATTAAAAATAAAGCTGTTATTAAAGATATTTGTACAAGTCTTTGTGTGAACATAGATATGTATTTATCTTGGATAAATACTTAAGGAATGAAATGGCTGGGTCACAGGATAGTTTTAATTTTTAAGAAAATTGTCAGTTTTTACAAAGTAGTTGTGCCACTTGACATTTTATATATACCAACTCCCTTTAAAAATTCCATTTGCAGTGGTGCTTGGGTGGCTAGTTGGTTATGCAACTGCCTTTGGCTAAAGTCATGATCCTGGGTTCCTGGGATTGGGCTCCCTCCTCAGCGGGGAGTCTGCTGCTCCCTCTGACCCTCCCTACTTTCATGCTTTCTCTCTCTTTCATAAAAAAATAAAATCTTTAAAAAAATTCCATTTGCTATTTTGGAGTCACTTTTACATTCATAGGCCATATTTTTGGGGGGTATATAGAGAGACAAAAATACTTAGAAGTTTTCTTCTCAGAACTTTAGTAGGTAAGTATTTCTTTGGAGAATTTGTGAAAATCTGGTGCTCTTTTCAGTAAGACATAATTACTGTGTTAGTCTTTTTTCCCTTTAGTATGAGAAATAGAAGAAAATGTATTCTTAACTTTGGATTTCATAAAAAGAGGAAAGAAATACTTTATATGTGGAGAGTTTGGTTTTCCAAGTGATTGCTAAGATACTATGAATCAGATAGCATTCAATGTAACTAAGTGTAGAGTTAATCAGAAGTAATTCTGTAAATCTCTTATAATTGGTTATATAAGAAATTTCTTTGAAAAATCTCTTTAAATCATCTATAAAATACAGCGTTCAGAAATAACATTTCTAATTTCAACACAGTTGTTTTTTCTCCCTCCAGCATTAGAAGAAATGAATATTTGTTTGCCGCAGTGAAGTGGTTAGCTTGCATGAGGGCACTATGTCTAATGAAAAATATGTAATTTAAAATTCTAGAATTCCATTCACCTTGATGTATATGGCATATGGGAATTGATATAAACTGAGGGGACAGCAGCTTGATATTTCGTGCTCACTCTGGGTGATAAGCATACATTTTATTGAGAGGAATGGTGGGTGGAACCTCCTGTATTGTTAAAATTTTTTTTTCACCTTTTTTTGTTGTGTGCAAATGGTTGTATTCTCATAAATTAAATGCACATATGATAGGACTGCACTATAATTATGGTTACAGGTGAAGCTGGATACAAATGGAATTAATAATGTATTAATAGGGTGGCTGATAGGAATGTGTATTAAATCTATGTCGATTGGCCCTTTTGAGCTTACCCCAAGAAATATCAAGTATAAGTAGCCATCGCCAACTGTTCAGTGCTGTTTTTGTTTTCTTTTCTGGCTCTGCCTGGATTGTTTTCCTCCTCTCTTTGCTTGTATTATCTACACTCTTTGGTTATGTCCCCACCTCCTTGGTGTTCTTTCATCTCTTCAGTATCAGTAGTATACTTCTTTTCTCCATAGAATACTGCCAAAAACCGTAGATATAAATCAGTGGTGCAGTTATATTTTATAGTTTTTTTGAGTATGTAAGAAAAACTAAGAAATGATTTTAAAAACGATGTTCTGCTTTTATGAACCTGAACTTTTAACTGATTACCAACATTCCAAATGATTCTTAAAACACTAAAGAAAACCCTTTAGTTTGCCTAACTTGTAAATACATTGTTTGTCATATTTTCCTGAGAATTAAAAATGTGGTTCTCTTTAGCCTGAGTAATCAAGACCTGAGACAGTGTGGCATAGAAGAAAGTTTATTTGACTCTTGTAAATACATTGTTTGTCATATTTTCCTGAGAATTAAAAATGTGGTTCTCTTTAGCCTGAGTAATCAAGACCTGAGACAGTGTGGCATAGAAGAAAGTTTATTTGACTCTGTGTTGCAGGTCCTGGGCTCCAGCCCCAGTTCTGTCATTAACCCACTTTGTAATCCTGGGCAAGTCATATTTCTCCTCTGTAAAATGTGGGCAGTGGACTTGATCATCTTGAAAATTACAAAGATTATCCTCTGATGCAGGGGAAGCAAACTTACAAAAGAAGTTGTTTTTAAAAACATTTTTATCTTGTTCTATAAATTGTCCCTGAAAATTAATGGTTTAATTATTAGAAATGATATATAATCACTTTTGAATTTGTGTATATCTCATCTGTTGCAGGATGCTTTAATCTGGATCCTAATAGAGTTTTGGATGTCATTTTAGAAGTGTTTGAATGCAGGCCAGAACATGATGACTTCTTTATATCTTTATTAGAATCTTACATGAGTATGTGTGAACCGCAAACACTGTGTCATATTCTTGGGTTCAAATTCAAGTTTTACCAGGTAAAAAAAAATGTTGTGTGTGTGTGTATGTATATACATATACATGTATGTAATACAGACATTGATAAATCACATGGTTTTATATGTATAACTTAATTTGTAAATGATTGGTTTTAGTTCAGCCATTCTAGCAAAGCAGGTAAATGGATAGCTGATGATGCCATATGATAAGTACTGAATTGGTCGTATGAATAATATGATGTGAAAGCCTAGAGTAAAGCATAATAAATTTTGCCTTGGGAGAGATGGAATCAGAGAAGACTTTATAGACATAACTCTTTTTTAACCCAGTCCTTGAAGGATGAGTAGGAGTTTGTTGAGAATTGTATGTTTAGAAATAACAAATACTGTGAGTGAAGACATGGCAGTATGAATGTATTTAACCGATTGAAGATATGGTACATAGTCTGGTGTGGCTGGACTGTAAGATAGAGGGAAAAGAAAGAATAGGAAGTAAAGTTGGAAAGGTGGGCACACTTTAGATCGTCAAGGGCCTTAAATACTATGTTAAATTAGAATTTTACTATATAGGCAATGACCGTGGGGATTTTTTTATGGACATGGATAAATTCTTGAGGCATATTTTACATTATTTTTAACTTAAATCACTATAGTAGTTATCTAGCAAGTCTGTGCCTCTGATTAATTCTCTTTCAATCTGTCTTTCATATTATCATTAGTTACATTCTAAAAGAGATCGAATTGACACACTGCTCAAAACTTTTGCAGGATAAAATTCAAACTTCTAAACGTGACAGAAAAGGCTCTTCACAATCTATCCCCATTCTTTCTTTCCAGCCTCATCTTCAGTGGTTCTCCCCCCTCAGATCTAGTATTCTAGTCATATTAAATTACTACCCATTTCCTGAATTTAGGCATAGATATTGGTGTATATATAGACCTTTATTTATATGCAGTTCTTTATAACTAAAAATCTCAGTCCTCTCACCTGTCTTTTCTTCATCTTAAGGACTCCTATTTATTCTTTAATTTAAGATCAAGTACTACTTGTTCTGTAAAGTCTTGCTGGCACTTCACCCATGTGGAATTAGTTATTTCTTAATCTCTATTCTCATAAAACCTGACACAGACTTCTAGCACTTATCAGGTTATGTTAATGTAAACTATTACTGTGCCCTTTGCCAGATTGTGAGCCATTTAGGTTGTGGTCTATATTTTACTAATTTTTCTGGATTAATTTACTGCTTAGCCTATAGTAAATGCTCGCTAATTATAAATGTGTGATCTATGTTTTTAGGAAGATAACTTTCATGACAGCGTGGAGGAGTTTAATATAATAAGACCGCTATTGTCCTTTTGCTAGAGCTTTCCTGATTTGTCTACCTGTCTGGGATACTTAGTCAAGAAATACTCATTTATGGAATGTTTATGATATGCTGTTGCTGTGCTAGGCACTGAGGATACTCCAGTAAGGAAGGTCTTTTCCTGTCCTCTGGAGCTCAAATTCAGGATAGTAAGATTTCTTTTAGAATTTTCAAATAACACTGCCTACTGCCTCTGCTTATCTTATTTTCCATTTTCTGGGACTCTCCAGAAGAGAAATCAGATCAGAACTTCATGTAGCATATTGATACCAAACAAGACACATGGCAGGGTTTTCAGGCAAGGGTCTTTATCTTTGTTCAAAAATTAGTCATGGCAGCTTTCCCTGTTCCTACCAGCAGCCAAGGAGTCCACTCTTAGTACAAGGGAAGAGAAGTTGAAGTATTTATCACATCTTAGGAGGTACCATGATTGCTTTGGGTTTGAGAACATGAAGCCAACTGCTAAAGTGACAGGGTGGCTGAAGTTTAACCTGGGCTTAATTAATTAGAATATAGATTATGGCTTTGGAGACTGTAGGTTTCAGAGCATATTACAGTGAATAATGATGACCTGCTGTGTAACATCAAGCATTATTAGTTGAAAGTGAGTTTTAGAATTTTTATATGAAAATATTCTTCATAATGGTAACACTTTTGAGCTGAATTAAAATATCTCTGGGGTGTTGACAGTATTGGAATAATCTTTTTTTAAAAAAATAGATGAAGAGTCTTTTTTTAATTTAAGAAACACCCAGTCAGGAAACATTTGATTTAGAAATAACCTATTATTGGAAAGAGTAACCTCATGTTGCTCTGTGTAACACCATTCCTTTGTTTCTGTTGCCTGAGCTGTCTTATACAAGTCTGTAATCTTAAGAACCACTGAGGGTAGAGGAAGAAATGTCAAAGATTTTTGGTCTGAGAGGTAAAGTAAGGACAATCATGACAATGAAGAACTGCTTAGGGCACATAAGCTTGGGAATTGGCTTCTAGGCATTTATGGTCACCCTGTGTATTGGTCCCTTGCCTTACTCCACCCTCCCCTCTTCTTATCACATTGAAAATGTTCATTCCCCTTATCCACAACTCATATTTTTTACCAATTGAGAATTACTTGGATGAACAGGCTTCTTTTTTTTTCCCTTCCTTAATGCCCGGATTTCTAGGCAAAGCTGATTATTTATGCCATGAAGTCAGTGAGAGTGATTTTATCCTGGTTTCAGCCTGGAATCAGCTATACTGGATATTTTTTGACTTGAAAGAGTGGCAGGCGATGTGAGCAGTTTGAGAGCACACTTGAGGAAATTTGGCAGGCACATCTGCTTGATTCCCCTGACAGGGATTGCTATTATAGAGGTCTTAGGGATAGCATAAGGATTAGCACAAAGGAAAGAAAAAAAGGAGTACTAGAATGTGTGAGGGTACCAAAAGATAAACTTGGCTGGAGTTCTCTTGCCACAGGAAAGAGGAAGGAGATGATGACTCTCACCCATATCACAGCCCCTTGATATCTGCATTCAGAACAACGATAAGTAGTGGTATCACGGCTAGGTATTATTATAACTTAAATTCACTCACTTAAGAGATATTGATTGGGGGCGGGCACCTGGGTGGCTCAGTGGGTTAAAGCCTCTGCCTTCGGCTCAGGTCATGATCTCGGGGTCCTAGGATCAAGGCCCGCATTGGGCTCTCTGCTTGGCGGGGAGCCTGCTTCCTCCTCTCTCTGCCTTGTGATCTCTCTCTCTGTGTCAAATAAATAAATAAAATATTTTAAAAAAAAGATATTGATTGGGGGCACCTGGGTGGCTCAGTCTGTTAAGCGGCTCTTGGTCTCAGCTCAGGTCTTGATCTCAGGGTCATGAGATCAAGCCCTGCGTTGTGCTCCATGCTGGGCATGGAACCTGCTTTTTTTTTTTTCCTTTAAAGATTTTATTTATTTATTTGACAGAGAGAGAGAGAGAGAGAGAGAGAGAGAGGAGGAAGCAGGCTCCCCGCCAAGCAGAGAGCCTGATGCAGGCCTCCATCCCAGGACCCTGAGATCATGACCTGAGCTGAAAGCAGAGGCTTTAACCCACTCCGTCACCCATGTGCCTGAACCTGCAAAAAAAGGACTGATCAGTGGGGCACCTGGCTGGCTTGTTTGGTGGAGCATGAGATTCTTGATCTCGAGGTTGTGAGTTTGAGCCCTGCATTGGGTATAGAGATTACTTAAAAAATAATAATAAAATATTTGAAAAAAAAAGTATTGATCAAGCACTTCTTATGTGCCAGCTGGTGTTCTGGATGCTGGGGCTACGTCTGTAAACAAATAGAAATTCTTGCCTTCATGATGCTTATATTTGAGGTAAATTATATGGTACGTTAGAAGGTGATCAGTGAGATGGGGCAAAAATATGTAGAGCAGGGTAAGGAAGAATGGGAGTACTGGAGTGGTAGGTTGCAATTTTACATAGAATAATGAGAGTATACCTCATTGAAAAGATAAATTTAAGCAATGAAATGAAGAATGTGAGGTTTAAACTGTGCAGGTATCTGGGGAAGAGGCTCTAGGCAAAGAGAACAGCCAATGCAAAGGCCTTAAGGTGTGAGCATGTCTGATGTGTCGGAAAACAACAAGGAGACCAATGTGGCTGGATCAGACTGATTGGGAGAGTGGTAGATTAGGTCAGAGATGTGAGACCATATCACATAGAGCTAGTGCTGCTAGATTTTTGGCTTTGATATTGGGTGAAGCTATTGGAGGATTTTGAGTAGGAGAGTGATGTGACAGACTTAATGTTTTCATTTCGTTTTTATGTTTTCACTTTATTATGAACATTTTCAAATATATAGAAAATAGTGAATAGTGTAATGAATACCCATAATTTCATCACCTAGAAGTAAGTTTATTAACATGTTGGTATACTTTTTTGGAAGTATTAATTTATATTACAGATACTATGAATGTTCTCCTAAATACGTTAATTTGTACTTTTTAAAAGTAAGGATTTTTTTCTATATAACCATGGTACCAATTTCATATCTAACTAGATTGCTATTAAATAATAGTCAGACCATATTCACATTTCCCAAATTGTCTCCCAAATGTTTTATAAGTGTTTTGTTCAAATAACGATCCAGTCAGAGGCCATGTGTTTTATTTAATTGTTAAAATTCTTCAGTCTCTTAATTTAGAATACTGTCCCCTCCCATTCCTTAAATAACTGTTACCATAGAGGACTGCATTATTCTTCCAAGCATTAGATTTATCTGATTGTTTTTTCATGGTTGGTTAAATTTGTTCTTTGTCCCCGGTCTGTCTTATGTACTTAGAGTTAGATCTCAGAGCTTGACTATTTTCAGGTAAAATATTTAATTGCAAAAGATTTCACAGGTTGTACTATAGGTTTCTTTTTTTTAATATGTTTCATATCATGCAACATCTCATACCTGTCTGACTTTTAATGTTCCAGGAAGTTGATGACAGTCTAATCCCTCCATTCAACAATGACATTTCCCCTCATTTTAATAGGAAGTTATCTGTATGTTGATACTTTGGCACCATGTAAATATCCAGTTTTTCATTAACCTTACATTAAGTGGCTTAGAATACATGAATGATCCTTGCCTGAGTCAGTTATTTCCTTAGGTATTCCAAATTGTTGATTTACTAATGTTATCGTGCCTTCCACATTTATTAGTTACCATTCTTCTATAAAGAAGAGTTGTTGTCCCTTATTAACTTGGGTTGCTTGGTTACACTGAAATACAGTTTTTGCTGGAAAGGCAGGATAAGTGCTTCATTCCCCCCCCCCATTAATTACTAGCTATCAGAGTAAAGGGTTTCTTTAGTAGCTGCCTCTGGTGACATGAGCAGTATGTGTGTATGTGAGAGAGAGAGAGAAGACATTGTGTATATGTGTATTTTGACTTAGGTTATCAAAGAAAAAGAATTGATATGGTTAAGGTAGCAGTGAAAGTTGAGCTTTTGAATATATTTTGAAGGTGGAGCCAATAGTATTCATTGATTGATTAGATACAGAATGTGAGATGATAGAGTTAGGGCTATTTCTAATCTTTTTTTTTTTTTTTGGACTGAGCAGCAAAAAAGGATGGTGTTATTATCAACTGAGGTAGAGTAAATTTCAGGTGGAATGGGTTTGGTGTACTGGGGGTAGGACGCAGGAGTTTGAGTTTTGCATATGTTAAGTTTGAGATGTCTTAGATATCCAAGTGAGATGTTGAGTAAATAACTGGATGTATAGCTCTGGTATTCAGGAGAAAGGACTGGGTTAGAAATAGAAATGTAGATGTGAGAAGCATGTAGATAATATTTAAAGTTGAGATACTAAATGAGATCACCAAGAGTTGGGTATAGAGAGACAAAGAGAAGAGAACCAAGGGTTGAGCCTTGGCACTCCAGTGTTAAAGAGCCTGGAGAAGGGGAAGAATTGGCAAAGGAGATACAGAAGTAATGTGTAAGGTAAGAGGGAAATAAAGAGAATGTAGCATCTTGGAAGCTAAATGGAAGAAGGAATGATGAACTTTTTAAAATGCCTCTGATAGTTCATTTAAGATGAGGACTGAAATTTGGTCATTGGATTTATCATCAGGGAGGGCAAAACTAGCCATTTGGGTAAAGTTGTGGTGTTAAGAGAATGGGGAAAGTAAATTGGAGATAGAGTAGACAACTCAAATAGTTGTTACAAAGAGGCACAAAGGTAGCTGGCAGAGGAAGTGAGCTCAAGAGAGATGATTTTTTGAAGATGGGAGAGAGAACACATTTTTATGCTCATTGGAATGATTGAGTAGGAAGGAAGAAAACTGGCGATGTAGGAGAGAGGAGAGAGTTATTGGAGTAATGTTCTTGGATAGAGAGAATGGAATTTATGGCATAAGTGGATGGATTGACTTTAAATGGGCGCATAGATTTCATCTAGAATAATAGTGGGAAAGGTAGCAGCATCTGTAGGTACAGCTATTGGTAGGTGGATGGATGTGATGGTGAGAGTTTGTGAAAATTTCATTGATTGCTCTAGTTTCCTTGACAGAATAGAAAATAAGGTCATCACCTGAGAGAGGAGGTATTGGAGGTTAGGAGAAGTTAGGAGAGAAGGTAGGAAATAGTCATATAGGAGAGTGAATGAATGAAAGAGAGTATGACTCTCCAGCAGGATTAAGGATCCATTTGAGGGTAGATACGTGAAATCGACATTTGGAGGGGTTGTAGGTATTGGTAATATTAAAGTTTAGAATGTGGAGTGAATGGCTGAGATGGGGTAGAGGAAAAGATCTTTGGAAGAGAGAAGTTCCAGGAGTCAAGAGGCCAGCATGATGGAAATATCATTCATATATATATACACATATATATATGAAAATCTCCATAAATAAAGGAATAGAGTTGGACAGAATGACAGTGAATCAGGGGCGCCTGGGTGGCTCAGTTGGTTAAGCGACTGCCTTCGGCTCAGGTCATGATCCTGGAGACCCGGGATCGAGTCCCACATGGGGCTTCCTGCTTGGCGGGAAGCCTGCTTCTCCCTCTCTCACTCCCCCTGCTTTTGTTCCCTCTCTGGCTGTGTTTCTCTCTGTCAAATAAGTAAAATCTTAAAAAAAAAAAAAGAATGACAGTGAATCAGAAGCTATAAGATCATTGCTAAATGAAGGGTAGGGATCCAGGAGTCCACAGATGGCAACAGTAGGACATGACTGAAAATGGCAGAGTAGGGAGCTCTAGAGCTCTGTCCCTCCATAAAAGCAACTAATGAACTGGCAAAAAACTGTCAGTCAACTTTTACAGAATTCTGGAATTTAGTAAAAAACTTACAACAATCGAGGAAAGGCTGGGTGAAGAAAGAAGGTGCTGCTTTGGGAAAGAGAGCACTGTGATGTTATAAATTGCCCGCCTACTATCCCTCACACCCAGATCAATGATGACCTGAAGATAGAAGCCTGCATTCCTAGTGTAGATTGCTAATGCCAGAGGACATAAAGAATTGTGGGTTGTGACCTCTCTGGCTGTTCCCTTAAGGACTTGTGCAAGGGCCTGTTTTTATTTTGCCTAACTAGGAGCATCTCCACAGCTGGGGTGGCTTTTGCCAAAAGGATTTGAAGGCATAATTACTGGCTTTAGCAGCCTGGAGCAAGAGACCACGGTTAGACTAGTGATAGACTGAAAGCCTGGGAAGAAAGAAGATGGATAAGGAGATAATATAGGAGAATAGCATGTACCAGGGAATTGGAACAAAAGGCCGTGCTTATGCCCAGAACTGGATACCTACTCAGCAAAGGACTGAGAAGATCCTAGGCTTTTTTCCCCTGGCTGGCCTTCAGGCTCTGCACAAGCAGGAAGTGAAGACTGAGACGGAATTGTAGATGACCTGGCCAAGTGTTGAGGTGCCCTAACACAGAGCTAGTATGCAAAGACTGGAAGAGTGGGGTTTTTTCCTTTTTCTTCTCTCTCTCTCTCTCTCTCTCTCTCTCTCTCTCTCTCTCTCTCTCTTTGGCTTTAGGCCCTTAAGAAAACTGAAAACATTAGCTGACCACTACTCTGACAGAAAAGAGATTTCAGTGGCCACACATGACAGTAATATAGACTTTACAAAATGTCACTAAATAAGCAAACAATAGCCCACAGTAAGAACAAACCCCAAAGATGGGGCAGAATTTGATTTTCAGAGTTGCCACGTAATATTCAAAATACCCAGTTTTCAGCAAGAGATAATGAGATATGCAATGAAACAAAGTATGGCTCATTCACAAGGGGAAAAAAAATAGAAACTATCCCTGAGCAAGCCCAGGTGATGGACTTATTAATCACCAGTCCTAAATATTGCTTATGGTTTACATAAGAAACCATGGGTGAAGAGCTATGGGAGACCAGGCAGAATATCAAAAAAAGAATAAAAGTTATAAAAAAAATGAACCAAACATTCTGGAGTCAAAAAGTATAACTGAAATGAAAAATTCACTTAGAGGGTTACAACAACGGATTTGAGAAGGCTGAAGAAACAGTCAGCCAACTTGATGAGCCAACTGAAGTTATCCAGTATGAGGAGCAGAAAGAAAAGGATGAAAAAAGAACAGAGTCTACGAGACTATAGGACACTGTGTAATATCAGTATGTACATTGGACTCCCAGAAGCAGAGGAGCGAGAGAAAGGGACAGGAAGTATGTTTGAAAAAATAATGGTTGAAAACTTCCCAAGTTTGATTAAAGATAAGAATCTACACATCTAAGAAGCTCCACAAACACTAAGTGGATAAACTCAAAGAGAGTCATACCAAAAATACTATACACAGGTTGTTGAAGCCAAAGACAAAGAAAATTTTGAAAGCAGCAGAACAGATGTGACCCATCGCATACAAAAGATCCTCAATAAGGTTAACAGGTGATTTCTCTTAAGAAGGCAGTGGGATGGCATGTATAAAGTGCTTGACAAAACTGTCAAGAATCTGTATCCAGTAAAACTATCCTTCAAAGATGGGAGATTATGGCATTCCAAGATAAACAAAAGTTGGGGGAATTCATTGCTAGTAGACTTTCCTTACACGAAATGCTAAAGAGAGTCCTTCAGGCTAAAATGAAAGGACACTAGACAATAACTTGAAGCCATATGAAGAATTAAAGAACACCGATAAAAGTAACTATATAAAGCCAATATTACTGTATCTTTTGGTTTGTAGATCCTCCTTTTTTATATGATTTAAAAGACAAAGTAATAAAACAATGGTTATAAATAATTGGTAAACAATTTAACAATATAAAAGGAGGGATTGAGGTGTTTAGGTACAGAGTTTTTGTATACTATTGAAGCTAAATTGGTATTAGTTCAAACTAGATTATTATGTTTAAAATATCACTTGCAGTACTCAAGGTAACCACTATGAAAATAAAAAAACAGAAAAGGAAAGAAGGGAATGAAAAGGGTACACTACAGGAAAAAACAAAAACAAACACAAAAGAAGACAGTAATGGAAATGAGGAACAACAACAACACACACATATATATATATGAATGACCTGTAGAAGAAAAATGGCAGAAGTCCTTCCTTGTAGTTATTCTTTAAGTGTAAGTGGATTAAAATTTGTAATCAAAAGGCAGTCTGGCAGAATATATGACATGATTCAACTATATGTTATCTATAAGGAACTCACTTTTAGATCCAAAGATAGAAATATGTTAAAAGTGGAAAATCCTATGCAAGTAGTATCCATGAGACAGCTAGGGTGGCTATTCTATGAGACAAAATCGACTTTAAGACAAAAATTTTTACAATAGACAGCAAAGGACATTATATATTGATAAAAAGGTCAACCAATGAAGAAGGTAAGACAGTTATAAACACATTTGCACCAACAGAGCCTCAGAATATATGAAGCATACATTAACAGGATTGCAAGGAGAAACACTTCTGCAATAACTCTTGGACATTTCCATACCCCCCCTCATTAATGGATAAAACAAGTAGACAAAAGGAAATAGAGGTCTTGAATAGCCACTCTAAACCAGTTAGACAACAGGCCTACAGAGAACAGTACCTAGTTGGCAACAGTGGATTACATAGTCTTCTCAAGTGTACATGGGACATTCTCTAGGATAGACCTATCTTAGACCACAAAACGTCTCAAAAAATTTAAAACATTGGGGTGCCTGGGTGACTCAGAGGGTTAAGCCTCTGCCTTCGGCTCGGGTCATGATCTCGGGGTCCTGGGATTGAGTCCCACATCGGGCTCTCTGCTCAGCAGGGATCCTGCTTCCCCCTCGTTCTCTGCCTGCCTCTCTGCCTATTTGTGATCTCTCTCTGTCAAATAAATAAAATCTTAAAAAGTTTAAAACATTGAAATCCTACAAAATATCTTCTTTGACCACGGTGGAATGAAGCTAGATCACAGCAATAGTGAGGGATAGTGAGCAACTGGAAATAAAAAGCTGGGTGGGCTTTAGGGGAGGATGGAGGGAGAATAGTCAGAAAACAACTATAAAAAGCAAAGATGACTCATACTCCACCTCCAGGCCTAGGAGTGTGAGGGGTCTGGGGAAAAGAGCCACTGCTTGACTGGGTTACAGTGAGTGTTCCTAGGGAGTCCTCTGAGCAAGAAAGTGAAGGTAACAGTTACAGGAGAAGTTTAGGATATATAGGGGGTTTTGCTGAGGATGGATTATGAATTCCAGAGGATTCCATGGAACCTTTTCAAGAATGCAGAAAGGTGGGTTAGGACAGAACAGGGATTGTACAGAGCAGTATGAAGAGTATGGGGGTTGATGTTTGGCTTGGGAGTCAGGGGCTTCTTGTAGTGAGTTCATTGAAACAGATATTGGGAATAAGAGAGAGTGTGCCTAGTGGATTCAAATCAGATAATAAGCTTTTGTGGGTTTTCTCTGAGACCCTGACCACTATTTGTTTTTATGGGAAAATGTTTTGATACTAAATAACCATTTATATACATTTAGAATTAAACTTGTGAAGTGGAAGACTTCCCTGTTTTAAAAAATACAGTGAACAATGTCTTCTTCATAGGATATCCTCTAGTTCGGTTAGCTTCCTGTCTTATATCCATAACACCCATCACAACTGTGGGGAACCTTACAAAGATCTTGTTTTCATGGGACGCCTGGGTGGCTCAGTTGGTTAAGCGACTGCCTTGGGCTCAGGTCATGATCCCAGAGACCTGGGATCGAGCCCCACATCGGGCCCCTGCTTGGCGGGAAGCCTGCTTCTCCCTCTCTCACTCCCCCTGCTTGTGTTCCCTCTCTGCCTGTGTTTCTCTCTGTCAAATAAACAAAATCTTAAAAAAAAAAACCAAAAAAAGCACAAATATCTTGTTTTCAGTGATGAGTAGGATCAGAATATAATGTTTTGTTACTGTTTGCTTTTTATTCGCATTGGGCCATTTAGTAATTGCCAGTTGTCATGACTTCATTCTTCCATTAAACTGACTCAGAGAGGTTTAAAAATTAGGGGAAAAGTCCTCTTGATAGTATTCAGAGATCCTTCTGTTTCTGTGTCCACTGTAATTAGCCATTCTGTATTTTAAAATGTTGATTCATCCATATGTAATATGTATAGATGCATGTTTTGAAGAGGGAAATCAGTTGACAAGCAGATATATTTAGCACAAAACCCAAGAGGTAAAAGAATAAGGAGAAAAGTGTAAAGTAGATACAGATGGTTCAGCACTTGCAAATTTGTCATTGTTGCTGTCTGCATCTCCACTGAGAACTACATGAAAAAGCAAGTTAAGAAAACGCACATACAAACAAAACCCCAAACTAAGTATTATGCGGTATAATATATCACTTATACTATTTGATTTTCAGATTTTGTTGAAATATTAGCATGCACTATAAAATGTGTGCATTTTTGATACCTTTGTTTGTGTTCATCAGAAAATGTTTCAGTGTGAAAGGGATGTTGACCTGATTATCTCTGTCCTCAGTTCAGATGTCATGTATGATCAGGAAGAGCAAAGAAGCTTATTGTTGATCTAGTTATTTGATGAAATTGTTCTTGATTATTGGTAAAGGTTATGATTTTAGTTTTACTTTATGCACTAAATAGAAACTTTTTTTTTTCAAGGAACCAAATGGAGAGACTCCTTCATCTTTATACAGAGTTGCAGCAGTACTTCTACAGTTTAATCTTATTGATTTAGATGATCTTTATGTACATGTAAGTCAAGTGGGCTGCTAAGAATATTTGGTTGTCCATCCCAGGGGTGGGAAGAGAAGTAGGCAGCCAAATAGCATTTAAAGGTTGGTCAGGCTCTCAAGTTTCAATTTTTGAAGACCTAATGCATTATTGCTTTGTGTTTACATTATGAAGTGAATGAATTTAATTTTTTGACAAACCATGGAAATTAAATACCCTCTGTCACTCTTACAGTGTTTGAGGTTGGATATGAAAAATTCTTAATTGTCAGCAAGGTATAGCTTATGGGGAGAGAGGCCAAGTTCTAAACCAATGTGGTTTTATACTTCTCTGTTGTATGCAAATTATCAAAAATATGGGATTACCTAGATACTTTTTCCTTCTCCCCCAAATGGTAATTTTAGGCATTCAAGATGAATGGGGAACTCTGTATATTTTTAGTGGCTTTTCTTGTATTTTTACTGGGTAGTAAATGACTAGTATTGTGCTTTTATTGCTGGATCCAGGATCTAGAAGAGTGTATATGTGATTGTGATTGATGACTAACAGTTTAGCCTGTCAGTTTGAAAAAAACTAGGTTTGTAGTATAGAAATTCCCATTTTATTTGGTTGTACATTAGGATATCTGTGGACTTAAACTTGTTCAAAGCCGACACCATCTTCGCTGTTTTTGGAAGTCACTTTTTGACTTCTTTGTCTCTCATGTACTGTGGTTACAGAGTTGAATAAAACTTATTTTCTACCTTGGAAGCAGTCATTGTTTAACAGTGGAGAAAACATTTTGCATTATGTAATAACTACTATATTGGAGGTATTCACAAAGTGCTGTGGGGGCTCAGAATAGATAGGACCATATCTCCCTGGGGGAGATTTTGGAAGGCTTTTTTAGACTAGCGATGTTGAACTGAGATTTTGGTAGATTTTGGTAGATGAGATGATAATGGCTTGGCTTTAAAGGTGGGAAGTTTATAGGTAGAATTAACTGAGTATAAAGGCAGGAGGGTTGAAGGGGCTTCATTATCACCTTAGGGGAACATCAGGAAGCTCAGAGTGGTTGGAGCCTCGGGTGGTATGTGGGGCATTGAAGATGGAGAAGTAGATTGGGGCTGAACTTTTAAGGGCCTTAAGTGCCATAGTAAGGAGTTTGAATTTTTTCTTGTCGGGAGTAGAGAGCCATTCAAGATTTAAAGTTGAAAAGTGATGTTACGAACTGAGAACATGAAAAATTGGTCAGTAAAAGGGGAATTCAAAGGCAGGTGTGAGTTTATAAGCAAGTGTAGACTGGTAGGACAAATGGAAAGATGGTAGATGAAGATAGATTTATTACCGAATGTTTGAGTTTCAATAAATCCAAGTGGCCTAGGTGTTCCTGTTAAGTTGTCAAAGATTTTCAGATGGGATTAAAAACCAGTTTATTGTTTATTTTTTACATGAGACTTCTAAAACCTAAGGACAAAGGAAGGTTGAAAGTAAAGGGGTGGGAAAATATACCAGGGAAATTATTATTGTTAGATAAAATGGACTTTTGGCAAAAAAAAAATGATAGCCATAATAAATAAAGTTGTGCTCACTAGGAAGATAAAACATTTATAACTTTATATGCACTTAATTACATATTCTCAAAATACACCAAACTAGAATTGAGAGGAACTATAAAAGAAACTTACAGGGGTATCTGGTTGGCTCAGTTGGTAGAGGGTGTAACTCTTGATCTCGGGATGTGAGTTTGAGCCCCATTGGATGAAGAGATTACTTAAAATAATAAAAATAAAAAAGAGACTTAGGGTTTAGTCTTATGATGGGAGAGTTTTAGAGGCAGCTGCATTAATCTAGGTAAAAGATGGACCTTTGGCAGGTACATAAGTAAAGCAATAAAAGAGGGTTTAGTGGCCAGTGGAGAGCAGAAAGAATGAGAAAAAGTCTTGCTTACCTCCTTGCCATCAGTCCGTAGTGAGTTTTCTCCTGCCTCCATTTTTGACTACTGGGGTGAAATCTACAATATATAATTTAATATTTCACTGTTTCCTTTTATTGTTTAGTGATTATTTACTTTGCATTACACTTAGTTACTGAAGTAGGTTATGTATTTCTGGGGGGAGGAACACTTCTTTTACAGCCTACTGTAGTGCCTAGCAGAAACTACGATGGTTTGTTGGCTATATTTTTATGTCTGTGTTTTTTATTTACTTTATGAAGTATCTGTATTAACCTTCTACCCATGCAAGATGGCTGTGTTGGAGATATTTGGGGGTTTTCCATAATGGAGGGTTTTCCATAACGGAGGGTTGACTAACTAGTTTGTGACTTAAGTAATCAAATAGGTATTAGAAAATGAAAAGTGAGATACCAGGTTGCTTATAATTTTTCTACTTGAGATTTTTCATCTAGAGGAATTAAGTTTACCGCTTCATGTAATTCAGTAGCTCATGTCTGCCAAATTGAATCCATATGCAGTACTTTATTTAATTTGGAGTTTGACCCTTAAAGGGGAAATCTCTGATACTTTTAATGAAACAGTTATACATTTTCTTGGGTAAACTAATAAATTCAATGATAAGCATCACTGTTGTAGTACTGTATTAATGTAGGACCTCCAACAGAAAGAAGATGTGGAACTTTGAACTGCTACCTGATTTTAAAAGGCGTACAAAATTCAGGTACTTAACCCTGTTAGATTATAAGAAAATAATGGAGAAAAACTTACTTTGAAGGTTGATCATGGTCATTAATAGGCTAGACCTGATTTCCAATTTCATCAATTCAGACTAGATAGTGTTAGCTTTTTAAATGTGCAAATAGTATTAACTGTTTTATGAAACTTTAATGGACCATTTTTAGCTTCTTCCAGCTGATAATTGCATCATGGATGAACACAAACGAGAAATTGTGGAAGCTAAGCAAATCGTTAGAAAACTTACGATGGTTGTATTGTCTTCGGAAAAAATTGATGAGCGAGAGAAAGAAAAGGAAAAAGAAGAGGAGAAAGTAGAGAAGGTATATTGTTCCTTTTTGTAAAATTAACAGTCTTCTGGATTTAGAATTATGAAATTTAACTTCTAATAGTTAACAGCTTATGGGAAAATAACATTAATTTTGATTGTGGTGAAATCTGGTTTTTGGAATACTATTTGCTAAGGTGGTTTTGTTTTTAATCTGATTGGTACCTTCCCAAAAGAGGCTGCCATGTTTTTTCTTACATAAATTTCAAAATGTATCCTGAGTAAAATGTATTTGTGCTCTGTGTGTTAATGTCTCTCAAGTCCTAAGGGGATTATCAAAGATGAATGACTTTTAGTTCCCTGTGGCACAGTAGAACATTAAATAGAACTTAATTTAATTCCAAGTATATAAACTGTCATGCTGTGTCTGCTAAATGAAAGAGCATATCCTGTTGTTTTTTTTTTCAATAGCTAAAAAGACTTGATTGCACTTTCAGGGAAATACTGCATTTCCCATGAGTGGCAGCTGTTGACATACATTATTGTGGTTGTTGAGCTCAATTTTTTTAATGAAAAAATATTGAGATTTATTGGTGTGTATATTCTGAGTATTTTTGCTCTAATTGTCCATTTTTAGCCACCTGACAACCAAAAACTTGGTTTGTTGGAAGCCTTGTTAAAGATTGGTGATTGGCAGCATGCACAGAACATTATGGATCAGATGCCTCCATACTATGCAGCTTCACATAAGCTAATAGCCCTTGCTATTTGCAAGCTCATTCACATAACTATTGAGCCTCTCTACCGAAGGTATGTTACAGTATGCTTTTCTGATCATTGAGGTAGAAATAGCTTAGGACTAACAAAAAAAATTGCATATGTATCTTGTCTTCTCCAACCAAGCAAATATTTTAGTATGTTTTATTAGATGATAAGAACTATTCATAGAGTGTATCAGTTTTATACGTATTTATCAATGACTTGTCTCCTAAGGTCTAGACCAGATGATGCAGGAGGTGTGCTGCTTTGTAGTCTAAAAACTGTAGGTTAGAGATATCTAGGTTTCACTCCACTGAGAGTGAAAATTTTGAAAACTTCATTTTTCTGTTTTTGACTTTTCTTCCTCTCTTGGTCAAGGGCAGAGAATTCCTCAGGTTTTTACTTAGTGTAAATTTCCTTTGTCCCGGGTTTAGTGGCTCTGAGTGAGGACATTGCCTCTCTGCTTGCCTTATCTTTTCTGGCCTATAGGCTGCTGTTCTGGAAATTGCTAGTGTAGCCTTTCTCATCATCCCTAGTTACTATGTCGCCCAGTCCTCTAGCCCTCAGCCTACTTGCAGGATACTTAGGAGCAGTATTGGCAGCAGCTCTGGCTTCAGCCCCACAGATCAGAGCCTGCCTCAAAATCCCCAGCCTTGTGACTCGTGCATAGCTGCTGGCTGCTGCCTTTAGTGCCACCTGGGCTGTGGACCATGAAGGCTTCTTCTCAAAGAGTGACCCCTGTGACTCCACAGCGGGACACCTGCTCAGCAGGTGAGAACTCTGGGCATGCTGTCCTTTCTAGTGTGACACCCTCTTTCATTATGCTGCTCACTTTCCCTATCACCACCTACCTCATATTCCGTCTAGGTAGTGGAACCAAGATTGAGAAGTGTTTATTGACTTGAATCACTGTTGTTACATCCATATTTTTCTGTTTCATCTTCCAGTGTCTCTGAGGTCCATCCCTTGTTCCCCATTCCCATATCCAGATTCTTGATACTGGCCAAGTTTAACTAAAACCAAATTCATACGATGTATGTTAAATGTTATTTAAAATTTGCGTTTCTCTGATTTCCTTAATGCAGTTAATTTGAAAGAGTCTCTGAGCTCTGATTTTCTTCCAAATGAGTATTGTTTTTGTCTTTTTCTACCAGCTAAATTATCTGTTATTAATTAATAAAGTTAGGCACAAGTGAAATATAGAAATCAGATTTGAGCAAGAAAAGCTTTACTTACTGATTAATGTTAACTGTGTTAACTTAAAATGGGGTGTTGTATAGTATACATATAAATTTTGCTTCTTTTTATAGAGTTGGCGTTCCTAAAGGTGCTAAAGGTTCACCTGTTAATGCTTTGCAAAATAAGAGGGCACCAAAACAAGCGGAGAGCTTTGAAGATTTGAGGAGAGATGTCTTCAATATGTTTTGTTACCTTGGTCCTCACCTTTCACATGATCCCATTTTATTTGCAAAAGTGGTGCGCATAGGCAAATCATTTATGAAAGAGGTTAGTAAGACTTTTTTTCCTTCAAAGCAGAAAACTAAATTTTAGAATGAAAATATTCTGTGTATATTGTCTTATGCATATCTCTAGAAATGAGAAGTGAACTTAATTTAAGAAAAGGTTATGTTGAATAAGGCTTGGGGAATATCCATTGTGTCCTAACCACATCTATGTGTGTGTGCGTACACACACAGACACACACTCTTTAAGTAGAATATTAGTCAAGTCCCCTGCATAAGAAAATATACTTTGGACAAGTGATTGCTTTTTGAATCCCTTTATAGTTTTAGTGGTCAACTTAGCTTTCTTTTCCCCTTAATTTTCTTCTACTCTCTTATTTTCTTGGCCGCAATTTTGAATCATTGTGATTATTTGTATGAAGTCAGACTGTTGAGAATCCATTCTTTTCTAGTAAACTTTTTATTGAAATAAAATGTACAGACAGTAACACAAATCATAATTGTACACTTCAGTGACTTTTTCCAAACTGAAAACCCATATATCCCCCACCCTGATGAAAAAATAGAATACTACCTCAGAGTTCCCCTTGTACTCCCTTCTAGTTAATACCCTAAAGGTAACCGTTTAGGGTATTACCAAATTTTAAAATTGGCTTTGAATTATAATTTACATACAGTAAACTCCACCAATTTGAAGTGTACAATTTGATGAGTTTTGACAAAGGTATACAGTTGTGTGTCCACCACCACAGTCATGATAGAGAATATTTTCATTACCCCAGAAAATTCCCTCTTGCCCCTTTGCCTTTAATTCTGTCCCTTTGTTGCTGGTTCCTGGCAACCACTGATAGGCTTTTTGTCACTATAGTTTTACTTTTTCTAGAACTTCATATAAATGGAATTTTATAAAATGTATTCTTTTTTTCTGTTTTTTTTTTCACATAATACTTTTGAGATTCATCCAAGTTGTTGCACATGTCAGTAGTTCCTTAATTGCTGAGCAATAGATAGACATAGCAGAGTTTATGTATTCCTCAGTTGATGGGCATTGGGTTTTTTTCTAGTTAGGGGCTATTATAAATAAAGCTGCTATGAATATTCCTGTACAAGTCTTTTTTTTTGGGGGGGGCATATGTTTTTGTTTCCCCAGGAATGGGATTGCTGGGCCATATGGGTAAGTGTATGTTTACCTTTTTGCCAAACTGTTCCAACACGTGTGTACCATTTTGCATCCCTGTATATGACTTCCAGTTGTTCCACATCCACATCAGCACTTGTTATTGTCACTCTTAAATTTTACTCATTCTAGTGGGTGTGTAGTGGTACCTCTTGTGCTTTTAATTTACGTTTCCCTGATGATTGGTGATGTTTAGCATCTTTTCATGTTCTTATTTGCCATTAGTGATTATCATATATTGAAATGTCTATTCAGATCTCTACCCATTTTAATTGGGTTGTCTTTTTTTATTATTTCTCTGATTTACCTTTTCATTATGTTAATTGCCTTTTGAAAAGCAAAATTTTAAATTTTGATTAATTCCAATTTAGCAGTACTTTTATGGTTTCCTCTTTGTGTTCTAAGAGATCTTTGCCTGACCCAAGGTCTTGAAACAATACATCATTTTCAGTTGTAAAACAAGGCTACCAAAAGACTCTGCAAATTGTTGTAAGCATAAATACAGTTTTCTCCAACGTTTGGTGATTGCCTCTAATTTTAATTTTTGACAACAGTAACTATACAGAAAATTTATCAGCTGTTGTATATTAATCCCTTGACACCTAAAATATTTGATTTGGCCTTTAATACTTACCTTTTTTTTTAAAGCTCACAAATTTACATTGTGTAAAGATACTCTAAAGAAATCTGTTGGGTGCCTCAGTCAGTTAAGCATCTGCCTTGGGCCCAGATCATGATCCTAGAGTCCTTTGATTGAGTTCCGCATCGGGCCCAGCAGGGAGTCTCCTTCTCCCTCAGCTCTTCCCCTCTGCTTGTGCGTGCTCACTCTCTCTCTCTCACTCTCTCCAATAAATAAAATCTTAAAAACTACAATTATCAAAATCAATAAATTAACATTGATACCGATTATTAAAAAAAATCTGAGTTTATTACTATAAAATCATTTATCATATAATATATATAAAAAGGAAGTATAATGATGTTTCATTATTTTAATTCTTATAGTCTGAAAGGGATGAGTCATGTTACTAATGCTTGTTCAAAGAATAAAGGATTATGTCTTTCCCAGTGCCTCATATTGGGAAGCATATGAAGTCAATCTGTCCCGTTACTGGTGATGTTAACATTGATCATTTTGGTTAAAGTAATGCACTACCAGGTTTCTCTAGGGTACAATTATTTTTTTTCCTTTGTTGCTAACATATACCATGTGGGGAGATAGTTTTTTGACAATGTAAATAGCTTTCTTATCTTACCTTCACCCACTAATGCTGTTCTTTTTAACTGAACATCTTAATGTTCAGATCTCTTGTTCTGAAATTCTTTCTTGGGCTGCAAGTATTATAAACCTGTAAGCAGGAGACCAAATATCCAACTTGTGGAAGTCCTATACATAGACATATGCATGAACATATGCACAAACATAGACAGTATTGTTATCAAGATGCACAGGTGCTAGAGCTGTCATCTTTCCCCTCTGCCATCTTCATCGCAGCTCTCCTGTACCTCTGTTCTTTCACAGTTGTGCCTGCTGCCTGCCCCTAACTCCAGTCTCTATTTTTGCAGAGGTAGAAGGGCAGAAAGGAAGAGGAAAATGTTTATTTTGATCACAGTGTGGGAAGAAATCTGTCTTCTCTCATTGCTAAGGTTGTGGTAGGAAAAGTAAATCTTTCCAACGATCGGAGTTAGAATTTTGGTTCATTTTTTACCCATGAAAATATTTCACTGTAACAGATTGTTTATAGGTTTAAAAGGCTTTTGTTGCTTAGCAAGGAATTTAAACTAGGGTATATAAGATTGCTTGTAAAGTAGGAATTTGACCTTAGTTTTAAATAATATGATTAAATGGCTTTAGCAACTCATTTACAAGCTTGGGGTTTCTGGTATGTATAATTTATGCATATTTTGGAAATCTTGGCTATATACTTAAACCAGCTGTCACTTAACAGAATAGTCTTCTAGCCTACAGTTATTTGTAACCATTTCCCTCTCTGTATTTTTTAAATTTGAGGTACATAACATAGGACCATTTAATACAGTGATCTTCAAACTTTAGCGTACAGTACAATCACCTGGAGCTCATCTTAAAACACATTGTTGGGTCCCATCTTGGGTGGAACCTACTGAAGAGAGTTTGCATTTCTAACAAGTTACCAGGTGATGCTGATGCTATTGATTCAAAGACCAAACTTTGAGAACTGTGTACTCGTATATTAACCAATTTTGGTCTTTATTTCAGCCTTAAAAGAGGGGGTAGCTCTAAAGACTATTTCTGTATGAAAGGGCAGACAGATTTTGCTATTGTTAATTTTCTTGAATTGTAGAGCATAGCTTTAATATGCTCACCTAACATATTTAAATGGTTTTGACAGCACCTCCACACCTGAAGACGAATTCCTTGGTGCTTTTTTGCATCCAGCTGATGTTAATGGATTAAGTTGTTTGTGATAATGACAGTTAATATTGAGCTCTTACAGTGTGCCGGGTCTTAGATTCTAAGTACTTCATGTGAGTCAGCTCATTTAATCTTTACCATACCCTTTATGTTTTAGGTTAAGTAAATTGTCCCAGGTCACACTGTTAATATGGGGCAGGGCTGAAATTTCAATTCAGGCAATCTGGATTCAGAGGCCAAGCTCAAAATCATCATGTTCTCCCGCCTGTACAAATGTAGTGTGTCTGAAGTGGAAGAAATGATAAATTTTGCAATTCTTGAAATTCTTTGCTATTTTAAATTGGATCTGTTAGTGGTATTTTGTTATTTTGTTTATCTCTACGGTCTGTTTCCATCTCAGTCTATGTATCTCATCTCCAAGCTTTTCTTCTTTTATTAAGTTCATCCTTAAGACTTGTTTTCTGTGACTGTATGTAGATACTTCTGGAGAATCTGCCTCTGTCCTTTGTGTTCTACTTTCATCCACAGAGTTCATTTGTCTTTTATATGCTTTTTTTGGGTGGGGGAGGGGCATGCTATTTATGTTTCTGTTGTAGCCACAGCACTTCTTTTCATCTTAGTATGTATAGCTCTGTTCACAACTTCTTTCTGATATAGTGAGAATGAATCCTTTTACCTTTCCTACCTTATTTATGACCAGCCCTATCCTCCAGAGCTACACTTTGAGTATTGGGTTCTCCGTTCAGTCTTTTCTATAGTCTATGATGGGGAGTGAATAAGCTCAGTGAGACTGAATATAGCCTCATTTAGAGTACCTCTGCTTTCTTTCTGAGATTCTATTACCTATCCTGTACTAGGCATGCCCAGCTATGTGGGTATGCCAGCTCCCTTGAGCTTTGACTCCCTCAGCCAGCTGAGCACAGTTCCTTTGAATGATAGCAGGCTTTAGCAGCTGGTTCTTCCTTTGCCAGAGTCCTGCTGGGCTCCTATTCACAAGAGTTTTTCCTCAGTCTGCTTGCTTTCCTCCTTGCAGGTCTTTCTGATTGCCTAAAGGATTTGTTGGCTTACCTTGGTATGTGCTACTTCTGGGATTGGGTTAAGGGCAGGAGCCATACCACACTGTGTATAGTACCAGAATCGTGTGTGTGTGTGTGTGTGTGTGTGTGTATCTGTCTGTCTCCCCATCCCCTTGAAGTTAATAGCATAGTGTCCTCTTTTCTTGGTTGGTGGTGAATTTGGAGCATTGAAACAACAAGCCATACCTGTTCATTGCATTAGGGATCGGGAGAGAAATTCTGCTTCAATCTGTCATCTTAATTCATTTGTCTGGCCAGGCTGTTTATGTGGCTCTTTCTTATATTGTCCTTTGGTAAAAGCCAGAGTGCTTTAAATTGATTCATAGATGAAGCTTAGAGAAACCTAGAGTCGAGGGTCAGAATATTCCTTAGATTGAACATTGGATGATGTTAGGAATAGCTAGCTGTGATAATGATACTGTGGTAATGTGGAAGAATGTCCTTTTTAGGAGATGCATACCGAAATATTTTGAGGTGAAATGTCATGCCTGCTACTTTTTTGGTCAATCAAAAGGGCAAAATGTTAATTGTTGAATCTACAAAGTAGGTATAAGAGGCATTTATTGATAGTGCACTATACATCCATTCAACTTTTTTTTTTAAAGATTTTATTTATTTGACAGAGAGAAATACAGCCAGAGAGGGAACACAAGCAGGGGGAGTAAGAGAGGGAGAAGCAGGCTTCCTGCCTAGCAGAAAGCCTGATGCGGGACTCGATCCTGGGTCTCCGGGATCATGACCTGCGCTGAAGGCAGTTGCTTAACCAACTGAGCCACCCAGGCGCCCCACATCCATTCAACTTTTATGTAAATTTGAAATTTTTCATAATCAAAATTGGGGTTGCTAGGGACATAATCTACCTTAGCCCATTGATTCCAAAGCTCTACTTTTTGAACCAGTTACTTTAGAATTTTGGCTTGATATTTATTGTTGTTGTTGTTGTTGTTTTTCTTTTCAAAATTGAAGATCTACCCTCGTTGTGTAGATTAGAGCTCAAAGTCAATATTCTTTCTGGATGAAGGTACAAGTACAGGGGAATTATACCATACTTGTGCTTAATTTTTGTCAATTTGGCCAGTCTTGTTCCATCAAAATACTCGTGTGTATGCCTAGGAGTAAGGGTGAAATTAGAAGTTTTTTTTTTTCTCAGATTAATTCAGTTTCTCAGGTCTCTCACCACATTCATTGTGCATCTAGTTTTTAAAGTAATGGGTTTTCATGTGACATGGCCCCTAAATGCAAGCCAGTTCATTTCATGTTCACATGAATTCATGTTCTCATCTCATGTTCCCGTAACAGTGATTTCTTCCAATACCATGGGGGGGTGGTGGTAAGGAAACAGTCTTGTGTTGGACTTAAGTGAAAGATAATGTGTCTCTGTACTTTATAGATAATTTAAGGACTTTTAAGGGTAATTGTGAGTATATGTAATTTTCATTGTATGCATTGGCTTTAGAACCTGACTTGCTCACAAAGAGTCTTCATTTAAGGTTGTCCCCCAAACAAAGTAATTTAAGGCATTACATATTGATTGTTAGGCTAACTGGTTTCATCAGGATGAGCTGCTAGCTACTTGTTAGTTTTGTGACTTTTCTATGCTAGAGATGAGTGGTAATAATATTTGCCTTCTCTAGCTCCTGGGGTTGCAGTGAGAATCAGATAAGATATGTCTAAACATTAATTAGATACTAACATTAACTAGGCATTCAACTTCAGAGAGTTAAGGTTGTCATGAATTCTTCAGAACATAGTAAGTTACAACTTTACTTTTGTAAGTTGTCACTACACTAGCTTTTGATGATTTGTTTTAAAGTGTTAATATACTTTAATCTGCCTCTGTCTTTAAATAATAGATACTACTTTGAAGTAGCATACAGAGGAATGCCTTTGACTTCTTTACACTGTGGTGGTAATCAGATGTCCTCCCCCTTCATTGTGGAAATATATGTTATAAATTGTAACAAATGAAAATTTTTTATCAAATAAAGTAAATTTTTATTGCCGGGGTTTTGTGAGTCGACTAGTCAGGGGTAGCTATAGACATGCCAATTTCCAATTTTAAGTAGCTATAAATCTTGTAAGAATATTTTTAAGAGAATCAGAACCCTGCATTATAATTCTTATTGTTCAAAAGACAGATGCTGCTCTGCTGTCATTGGCACCGTTTGCTAAACTCCTCTATGTACTTTGGCTGTTATAAGTCTCATACAAAGCAAATGAACTCCAGAGTTGGAGACCAAATTTAATCTACAACATTCTTGCCATTTAATGAGCCTGAGCAGGGAAGAACTGTTAGGATGTTTATATTTGTACTTATATTGTCACCTGTATTTGAACTAGGGTCACCTTAGCTGTTACTGAATATCTTCATGTGACAGTTCTAATCAAGATGTAGAATCATAGTTAAGGTAATAAAATTAAAAATAGGTTCTTAATTTTTACCATTAGCTATGCTTTTTACTTAAGAGACATATAAACATATAAGGATAGGCAGATACTAAGTCTGTTAATAGGCAAATGTAGACTCTACAAACAGTATAATTTTAAGAAGTATATTTTAGGGGCAGCTGGGTGGCTCAGTTGGTTGAGCGACTGCCTTCGGCTCAGGTCATGATCCCGGAGACCCGGGATCGAGTCCCACATCGGGCTGGCTCCCTGCTCGGCAGGAAGCCTGCTTCTCTCTCTCTCACTCCCCCTGCTTGTGTTCCCTCTCTGGCTGTCTTTTTCTCTGTCAAATAAATAAAATCTTTAAAAAAAAGTATATTTTATACAAGAAAGACAAGTCAAATTTTTAGTGTGCACCAGATGCACACTGTAAGCAGTTGATTCAGTCCTTGTGCCTCCTCTCAAAGACGGTTTTCTGAAAGTGAACCTCAGTGTTCAGTTTCAGGAAAAAAGATTCAGAATGTAAAACATTAAAAAATATTTGAGGGCATGTATTGTATGGAATAGTGGGTGTGGGGCGTAAACAGTGAATCTTGGAACACTGAAAAAAATAAAATAATGTAGTGAAAAAAGAATTTATGTTCTGAAATCTGCAAAAAGAAATTAAACAATATTTGTGAAAAACTCTCATCTCTTGGAGGTTTGGCCATTTGTCTATGTAGGACATAGCAGATGCTATTAGATTCCATCTGTATTCTTTTGGCTCTACACTAGGTCCTTATCATTTTGGTATGTGCCAGCCCAGTTTTCAAATACTGCATCTGCACCTGCATCTCTTTGTCTGAGGGCTTTTCTGGCCCTGGAAACCCGCATAGGTAGTATAGGAATTAGTGTCCTGGAATTGCTGGAGAACTAATTCACCTTGCTCCCTCTCCCCAGCTCTCAGCCAGTGAAATGATTGGAGTTAGTGTGTAACTACCATACCTTCAGATGGGATAAGCCTGAGTTGTGTGTCTACCCAGACCCTCAGAGTCCCCAGAGGGATTAAGCTCCAGTTAACCCATAGGAATAATTTCCCACTACTGGTACCTAGGGTTACTTACCAAAGAAATTATGCCTGCACTTGAATAGGGTCTGCTTTTGGGGGAATGTAAAGCAAACACAGGGGCATATCCCTTTAAATGAATTCCATATGAAAACCTTAATTTTCCCTAAAGATAGATTGACAGGACAGTTTTTTGTTTTACAACAGACTTCTATTATGAACTCCATTTATAAAGAGAATTCGTTTAAGTAAATCACATATTTATATTCATTAAGTACACTGAAAATACCTATTTTTACACACAGCTTGCTAGAACTATGCCTGTGTAAAACAGCACAGTTTCATATCATAATCAATGTTTTAACCAAAGTAATTACTTTTGGGTGGTGAATTTTACAAAACCAAGTATAGCTATTTAGCATTTTGTTTTGTTTGTTATATTTTATGTTTAAACCACTCCCATAAGTCCGTTTTCTGTAATTTGAATGCTACCCATGTGGTAGGTAGGGAGCACATGTGCTTTATTGTCTAAACCAGGATACTCAAGATGGAAAGGTTGTGCTATTATTTACACTGGGATAAAAAGCAAGAACCAGCACATATGGTCATCCTGTGTACAGGTGACCATATTATTAATTCTTTGCTACAGATTGGTATTGATTAAAAATGGAATGTGTTTTCATTTAGGATCTCTGTTTTCAGAAGTGATTTATTATCAATATTAATGATTGTTTCTAAGTGTTTTATAAAATTTTAAGAATTTCCGATGAAAAGATAAAAACAAAGCTTTGAACCAAAACTTTGAAAGGCAATTCATTTATGTCTTCTTCAGGCTTGGTAAACTCATGGCCTTGTAACTTTTAACCTGTAGGTTATATTTCCCTATTTCTAAGTTATTTTGATGGGTCTTAGTTGGATCCTTTCTAGCAAAAAGATTTTCCTCACAGTTTTAAGACCTCAGTGTGACATTCTTAGTCTACTATATGGTATATAGTGAGTACTCCATAAATGATATTTAATAAGAATGAGAAAAATAACGAAGGTAAAAATAGTGCCATAATGTACTTGGATCTAGCTTCAGGTTCAAATCTAGTCACCATATTAAGTATTTTTCTTTTTTTTCTTTTCTGAAATAAAGTATAAAGTAGCATTTCAAATATTCATGGGTTGGAGATACTAAAACTAGGACATCAGTGATAAAGTAATTTATCTAGTTAAATCTATAACTTTTTCCCAAGCTTTATTTCTTGACTCTCCAGAAATTCTCGGTGGACTTACATTCTTTTTCTGCCAGGTTCTTTTATGCAGCCTTATCATCTGCTCCCTCACTATAGGGCAAGAATGAAACCTACTTGGGGCCATTTATAGCTGATGGTTTGTCTGGACATAAGTATGAATGCTTTATTTTATTCAGACTTAAAAATTCAGTTCCTGGGCGCCTGGGTGGCTCAGTGGGTTAAAGCCTCTGCCTTCGGCTCGGGTCATGATCTCGGGGTCCTGGGATCGAGGCCCGCGTCGGGCTCTCTGCTCAGTGGGGAGCTTGCTTCCTCCTCTCTGCCTGCCTCTCTGCCTACTTGTGATCTGTCAAATAAATAATTAAAAAAAAAATTCAGTTCCTAATAGTACATTGGCAAGTGTAGTTTTGATTTTCAAGAGATCCTCAAAGATAGGAACTGTCTTTGTCACTTCCTCAAATATAGGAACTCTGGTCTGTTCATCTTTGAATTCCCAGTGTCTGGCACATAGTGAATGAATGAATGAATGAAGTAGATATATTTTGTTTCTCCCCCTCATTTCTTCCTCCCATTTCTTCCTGAACTGGCCATTCAATAAGTTTAGTGTTGTACTATGGAAATGGAGAGTTATATATTTACTCTAAATTAAAAAAGGAAATTATACTAAAAGGAAAAGAAAGTATCAGGGGACTGGAATGTATCTTTATATTCTTTACCAAAGAAAAGAAAATTTGTTTACTTGCACGTACCTTTTCCATTTACTTTTATCTATCTTTGTTATAGTTGGCCTTTGATAGAAATGTTTTTTACTGCTCTTCTAGATAGTTTCATTGTTCTTTCCATATTTCTTTTTCAAATTTTCCTGGTTATATGAAATCTAGAGAATTGACTTCTAGACATTACAAACTTAAATATGTATTTAGTAAAAGAATTAGGACACTTTAGTCGGTAAGAAAATGTTTTATTTCTATGGTGAAAACTATGTGTAGCCTTATTAGAATTATAGTATACTAGAAAAGGAGTAGCTTAACTCCTTTTATCCACAACATAATATACTGTAAATGTAGTAGTTCTTCCTAATATCCACCAGAATTACCATTCCTCCCCCATACCAAACCAAACAAAAGCAGCTATCTACTTTGTTTTCTGCCAGGCCATTCGTTTATAACCTGACCCTTATTTGCTGACCAGGATATATGTTGACTTAATAGTTGTTTCTGTGAAAGGGAACCATATCTTTATAACTTGCTGATTAAAAAAGGTGGGGGCTTGTGTGTATTTTCCCATCAAAGTGACATGGCAGTCCCAGAATGAGTCTTATGTGAAAACGTTGCAAAAAAAAAAAAGAAAGAAAATGTTGCACAGAAGTTAGACTTCTCTGTAGTAGTATCCATTAAATTAACAAATATAGGGACGCCTGGGTGGCTCAGTTGGTTAGGCCACTGCTTTCGGCTCAGGTCATGATCCCGGAGACCCGGGATCGAGTCCCGCGTCGGGCTCCCTGCTCGGCGGGAAGCCTGCTTCTCCCTCTCTCGCTCCCCCTGCTTGTGTTCCCTCTCTCACTGTGTTTCTCGCTGTCAAATAAATAAAATCTTTAAAAAAAAAAAA